>JAODGC010046208.1:23337-35795 GCA_027574925.1 Ecitoglossa quadriceps | reverse complement strand
CTAAAGATAATTATTGGTCATGATAATTAGAAGACTCAGAATTTGGATCAGAGCACGTAGTAGAGACATCTACTACACAAGTTTATCCAAATATTAAATACGATTCATGCACATTCCTAAGGGCGTAAATATTAATTGCTCATCGTGGGCACGTGGTCGTGACAAGTATAGTCGAACAAGATGATGAACCTCTTAACAATTTCCCGAATATTGATACAAACTTGGTAAGTAGGGTATGACTACTTGCTAAAAAACTTTAGTAAAATTGCTAAATCGCTGAGTTAATTTGAAAAAACGCGCAATTTATGCAAGGAAACATCCAGAATATCATACTTCCGCACGCTATCTTCCACTTATATTCAATCCTACAAAAATATTTCACTTTATTGATGGCATCCCAAAGAATTTTCTTTCAGGTTGCTTGCTATGCGACTGCGCATCTCTAGATATTTCGATCCATCCATCAAACTACTACTCACCCAAGCAAACCCAAAGCATAGTCAACATAGTCAACTCGTTGTCTGGTCTACCCTGTTTGATGCTGATCAGCTGAGCTCGCTCATTTTACCGCGCAGTGTTTGTTTTGTTGCGCTAAACTGGCCGTCGGTGTCCGGTGAAGTCAACCGATAGACATCGCACTTGTATTACTGTGGCTCGCTGTGTCTCGACCGTTAATATTATACGGCCAAATTATCAAGGCGCATTTCGAAAATAGTCGCCACACTGCGATAATTGTCCATAGAGGTCAAATGATTCAATTGTTCGCGCTGTGCTCATATTGATTGGTTTTCAGTCTCAACAGAGCAAGCGATCTGAACCGACATGTTGAAAATCGCGGTCGTCCTATCGCTTTGTGCGATTGCTTTAGCAGCAAACAATGCTTTACATAGGTAAGTAGCTATTTTACTTTTATTTCAAATATTTTCATGTAATATTATCTTGTTCTATTCCCGTTTGCCAAGGGTCCCATTGTACAAATTCATATCTGCAAAGAGGACCCTTCAGAATGTAGGAACGAATCTCCAGAGGGTCCGTGTCCGATATGGAAGCAGTGTACCTGAACCAGAACCATTGTCCAACTACATGGATGTAAGTGAATGCAATTCATATAAACTGCTCAGCCCTTATTGGAAACCAAATTAATTGTGATGTTTTTTGTCCTCCAGGCCCAATACTATGGACCTATCAGCATTGGCACTCCACCACAATCATTCAAAGTAGTATTTGATACTGGGTCTTCCAACTTATGGGTACCATCCAAGAAATGCTCTTGGACTAATGTTGCCTGCTTGTTGCACAACAAGTATGACTCTTCCAAGTCTAGCACATATCAGCAGAATGGAACAGCATTTGCCATTCAATATGGTTCTGGTAGCTTGAGTGGATTTCTTTCAACTGATGTTGTCACTGTATGTATATATTGTTCAACCTCCAGGTTTTACATTTGCTGTAAAAGTGAGCACCATACATAGCACACATTTTTGCTGGGATGGAATTTCATACAGCTTTGCTATGTGTATTAGATGCAGTTGTCAATGTGTTAACATGCCATGCTGAGATAATTATTTGTTATTTGTGTGAATATGATAACAATACTCAAAAGTTCACTCTAGTTGATAACTTAATTTTGTTTGCTGACTTTTACTACTTAATTTCATGGAATTGATTGTGAGAACGTTTACAATATTAGAATTAACTGTATCTTTAGATGGGTGGTATGGATGTCCAAGGCCAGACCTTCGCCGAAGCAACAAATGAACCCGGTATGACCTTTGTCGCAGCCAAGTTTGATGGTATTTTGGGTATGGCATACAGCCTCATCTCCGTTGATGGTGTCCCAACTGTTATTGACAACATGTTGGCTCAAGGTTTGATCAGTCAACCAGTTTTCTCTTTCTACCTTAACAGGTTCGCACTTTTATTACCCTTAAAAACATTGAACCCTTCTGTTAGTTGTTTACTCTTAAAGGGACCCTAGTGCCGCTGCTGGAGGTGAAATTATTTTTGGCGGATCAGACCCAGATCACTACAAAGGCGATTTCACTTACCTCTCAGTTGATCGTCAAGCCTATTGGCAATTTCGCATGGATAGTGTTACTGTCAATGGTCAAACTTTCTGCAACAATGGTTGCGAGGCTATTGCTGATACTGGCACCAGTTTGCTTGCTGGCCCAGTTGAAGAAGTGACTAAAATCAACCAATTGATTGGTGGTACTGCTATTACTGGAGGGGAATATTTGGTTGATTGCTCTCTGATTCCCAAGCTGCCAAAGATTGATTTCATTCTTGGTGGAAAGGCTTTCAGCTTGGAAGGAAGTGATTATATCCTGAGGGTAAGTTTTCTTTCTCTTGATTTCTAAGTAATAAAGAGTAATTAATGGATGAAATCTTTATTCTGTGTAGGTGTCTGCAATGGGTCAGAACCTATGCATTTCCGGTTTCATGGGAATGGATATTCCACCACCAAATGGTCCTCTATGGATTTTGGGAGATGTTTTCATTGGCCGCTTCTATACTGAATTCGATTTTGGTAACAACCGTGTAGGTTTTGCTGATGCTGCCTGACTGCAATAGCTGATATCAAGACCTATTAGATAATTATGAGTTAGATATTGTCTTATACTGTCGTGTTATTGATTTACACATGGACTTTGTACAATTTTTGTTTGCTAGTTTGAGTACTCAGAGAATAATGTAAAAGCAATGCATAGCATAACATGTAATTTTCTGATTGTAGTAAGAAATAAATTTGTAATATTTGAATTACTTTTAGCAGTCTTTCGTGTTTAATATTTCCACATGACTGGTGCATAGAAGCTGATAAACGTATTTGTTGTTGTCTCTATGCACGATATCGAATTGCAATGTTTTAGTAGAAACCAACGGCGTTGCTTGCGATACAATAATGCTAGCAACAGTTTTACAGAATTTTTGGCATACCTTTGACCTTGGTTTGAAAACAATTACGATTAAGTCTGGCAAAAGTAATTTCAGTTGATATAACAATGCTTTGAAACGAGAAAATAAGATCTCTATCATCCATCTAGAGCTAATAGTATTTCTGTTATTGCCAACATTCTTAACAATCTGTTGCAGAAATAAAAAATTGATTATTTTATAATTAATTAGGCAATTAATTATGAAAATAAAAGTAATTATGGAACACTGAGCAGCTCTTGTGTTCTAAACTGAGGCACTTTTTACTTATTTTTAATTTGCCATGTTTATTTAACAAAACTTGATTTTAAATGAAAAGGCAAGTGAAAGTAGTAATCAAATGGCAATAATTCGTAATTAACTTATTTCATTTATAAACATATGCTAATTTAAAAAATATTGTGCAATGTTGGTGCAATTATGAAAATTTATATAAACATGTAATGAAAAACTTCCCAGGCATTCTTTACGAACGATATAAAAATGTTTCCATAATATTTCATAAAACGTTGCCTTTTTATTTTTTATATTCCGTAACAAAATCAATAAAGTTGTCTGGTTTTCGTCGGCAACGGTGCTGTTCTTACATGCTCTTCACAAAAAATTAATTACATTGAAAATGTTCGTGTTTTTTGTACGCTTTTTCACGATGGCATAATCAATATTACGGCGATGCGCCATACATTTCAGTTCGCAGAGCCGCAGCTTGTTTTTCACTGACTGTATTTAAGTATACTTCATTAAATTTGCATAACAAAAAATATTAGCAGAAAACTGGACGGCGATGCCTCATTATTCCCGCAATACTGCTATTGGTGGTACATGTTTTCCAAGGCAATAATAATTGTTGATATTAGAATAGGTTCATAATGAGAAATTTGTTGGTAATTTCGTCTTACGAACTTGCTCTTTATTACTTCATCATTGTTTCTTAAAAGATATTCAATATACGCTTTCTGTAAATATAGGAATAATTCATTTTACATACATAAATATTTTCTCCTCGTTCGCCATCGTAATTATGTTAAACAATCGATTGCAAAGAACAATAAAGCATTGATTTTTTGATTTGCAACTAGGTTGGAATAAACTAAACGCAATAAACGTAACAAACAACTAAATAGAATATTATAAATAGATATACAAATAAAGGAATATTTCTTTGCTGAAGTTTTGCAAAATACTAGAAAACTAAATTAAAATGTTATGTACAAAAATAATAAACATTGAAATACTATTGAAATGGGAACCATGTTAGAACTTAGAAAATTTTAACAATATATATATATTGTATATATATATATATATCGCATATATATATATATATAATATATAAAGTAATAATAAACCATTATTAGATCGTTAGAATACTTTGGATACCTTTTTGGATTGTAGATTACAGTGTTGCGATTATAACTAAATATGCGTACTGTGTTCAATATCGAGATCAAGTTATTCGTTAAAATTTGGGTATTATGCAGATATCTGTGCAAATTTGATCATATTGTTCTTTCAAGAAAAAGCCAAATGCAACAATCAACCAATAGAAGAGAACAAACAGACGTTACATAAATATATTCGATAGTTATGTTAATCGATATAGAATATTACTTATGTTGATACTCACATACTTAGATACCATACGAAAATATCGCAAATTTAATATTTCTTTCCCTATATAATTTCTCTCTACTTACTCTCCAGATGATCATATCATTATTATCTAGCTAAATATATCTATTCTCGGTCTGCATCCCATTTTTGCTTTACATAATTAACCCTTAGTGTCAATAAAGGAGCGGTGTGTTTAACATGGTTTATAAGTCGCATGTAATATGCATACGCGCGTATGAATGTTTTTTGATATCAACTTATATAATACATAGTACGTTATCATATATAGGTTGTATATATGTGGCCAAAAAGCGTAGTAAATCGGTATACTGAATATACGCTACATTTACTTCCAGTATGATGCTTATTTGATTACAAAGGAAATGTTAAAGCTCTTTAATTGTTAACTTAAACGTGTTATAGTTTGATGCATCATCTTATTTGGTATTTTTTATATCACTACTTTGTTTGAATGCTTGTTGCAAGTTGTCAAAAGTCTATCGAAACAAGAATCGTTTACTAATATTGCTTCAGATTCATATGTATGTCCAAATGTGGTAGATTATTATAGATATTTACTTGTAGATAAATCTATATAATGCCACCGTGTCTCAATTTTTCCGAGGAAATAAAACGCTAAATTAATCTGCAACACGTACAAAAGTTACTCATTACTTTGGTCTGTATAAAATACTAAACGTAGAAACGTGGAATTATCAATTGTGGATAATTAATTTGCACATCATTATTTGGTTCAATCTTAGTTGTTGTAATACGCTGAACATTAACAAGCTCATAATACTTTCTGCTAATGCAGAACGCGTGCATGTGTCTCAAAGTTCATTTTTGGTCGATTGTTTGTTGTTAGTTTAGACCTACCTAACGTTCAGTGCGCCGAGTCGGAATGATCGGAATTGTTATTAATTCTACTCGTGTCTATCTTTTCCTTTTTGATGATAGTTATATCAGGACAATTCGGCAGTACGTTGCTTGTAGATGCAACCACAGAGGTGATCTGTTGGTAGAGCGCATCAGGGGTGATCACCTCGTTGTCATCATCCCAATCTATATCCTCGTATTGGTCGTTGGTGTTCGATTGATGTGTCCCTGGTACATTCGATTCATTGACCGCCATTGATATAAGATAACTGGAGAGAGTCTGTGGTGTGACATTTAGTTGTTCGGCGGCGCGAAAGAGTGTGATTTCCTTACGCTTCAGTTTGTGCAGAACATCAGTAGGACCTTGTTCCGACCAAAAATCTTTGATCCTAAACCAATGTGAAAGTAATCCCTCAATAACAATAGGCATCTTAATGATATTTACAGTGAGTGTTACCTGTAGGGATGCTTTAAGCATCCATATGCATCGCGATATCGCCCATAAAGGGTGCCGTAGGAAACACCCAGCAGTTCCGCAGCGATTTTCATCTCGAGGTTCTTATGTTTGATAGCGTCCATGACGCGTTTTGTGAAAGGTTCTTCCCAGAACTGCTGACGCCTGCCAGTGTTGAGATAATCATTCATCTTTACAACGTCAGGCCATTCCTTTTCCAGCGCCGCAGTTAGCAACGAGACAGAGTTGGAAGTAGAGGCGTTTGTTGGTACGTTACATGTGTTCACGTTCGCCGAGGAAGTCATCACTTTTAGTAGGGAGCTGGAGGAGTTGGTCGAGTTGTGGTAATGTTTGGCAGGAATGGCTTCATTGCGATGCAACGCTGTGGTTGTTTCGTTTTGGTCATTTGGTGGTGCACTGCCGCCGCCGTCAAAATCTTCCAGAGATTGCTAAAAATGATATATTTTATTTACAAACATAAAATAGTGCACGCAAAAGAAATATAAAATTCCTCAATTTGTATTAAAAGAAAAGCAAAAGGGATTCGAATGTAAAAGATGTTTTCTACCCTATTGAGATTCTCAAGGTTTTATCCCCTTTCTAGTACATTTAGCTATAAAATCTGACAGGAGAGTTGAAATTACGATAATAATCTCTAGAGCTGCAATCCATTCGGCTCAAAACAACCAATCTTGACCATAAATTCCAACGCCTATTAAAACACATCTACAGAAATTCAACAATTCTACGCTTTTCAATCAAATTCTGCAAACATAAACCCAAAAAGATCTCTGTGATACACTTCAAGCATACAGCATTTTCCTATATAAGTAAATAGATAATAGATACTAAGCGCAATAAAAAGAAGTTGCTTTATGATCAATACGAGCATCATCATTAATACGAAAAATATTCAGTAGCTTATCAATTTGTAAGATTTTTTTACTAGCACAAATTGTTTTCAAGAATGCCTACTTTTGCTACTACATATAATATACACTTACTTGAAGAAAACTTGAAATCATTATTTATTTAATTACTTTCCTTTAATGACCAGTTGTTTCCTTGGTTTACATTACTTTATGTTCCTAATGCGCGGATCCGAAATCGATAGTAAATCAACAAGAGTCTAAACTAAATTATGCCGCTGTTTCTATTACAGGCAGGCAGATATCCAATTACTATTGTCTTATAGATATTTTCGTAATTCGATAAGTCTTATCATTCGTTTACATTACGTAGATGGTATAAATTCATGTAAATGAAACACAATCGAAGAAAACAAACACGTTGAACTCATAACAAAAATTAGAAAATGTTTGTATATAGATTGCTGTAATTTCGAATGCCGCATTCCAGCCGAATTTTTAAGTAATATGCCCGTAATTAATATTTAAAGTCATTGCGTTTACTTACATATTCCATTTTGATTTTATAGTCTGGCTTGACTTTCAACTGTTGAACAGCTGGCACAGTGTCTGGAACATCTTCGTCACAATTGACGCCCTCATCACCGAAGCTGGAATGATTTTCAGGCGACGGAGCGTCGTTGGAAAAGTCATCTGAGGTCGTTCCTGTATTTGGCACCTTTGCAGCTGCCGAATAGTCGTAGTCATCTATTGGGGGCCTTCCTCGTTTTCTTTTACTTGCGTCTACTTTTCCAGGTGATTCCATGACAGCAGACACATTCTGCAATGCAGAATGTATGATGCCCGTTCCATTACTGTTGGTAATCTCTGGATTATTCTCATCTTCATCCTTCCAAGACACTTCAGCTAAGCCTTTTATTTTTAAGTCTTCTGCAGTCTTTAGTAGAGTTGCCAAGTGGCACTAGAAACAGTACATTCACTCAAAAAGCTACTCCAAGCATATGAAATTGGGCAAAATGCTTACATGATCCACATTAATCTCTCCTTTATACATAAACTCCACCAATGCCTTGATATCAACATATTTCACATCCTTCATAATAAGAATCGGATCCTTCTCCTCATACTGTGACAAGATATTGTCAAAGAATGAACTGCATGCAGACAAAACAATTTTGTGTGCCTTGATTGTCCTTCCCTCACATGCCAGGGTCACATCACAGAAGGCTTCACGTTCTAGCAGTGAAGAAAACATGGATTGCAGATTTGAATGGTGATACCTCCATCGGAGGCAGTACTGTTGAGGCAACATTTTCACTAAAAGCAAGACAATGTTATGACAGAGGTACCACTATAGCCCACATCATCTGAACTAGGCACTAAATTGTGAATAATGACTCAGTGTGTTTTAAAAGTGAAAAAAACGCAAGCGTAGTTCTTTTAAACAGTGCAAGTATGTGGAAGAGCTGTGCTTGCGTGTGTGAGTAGTGAAATATTAAAATATGTGACATGAAAATATATAGATATAATATATAAAATAATCAATACTCGAATTTAATTTTTGCGTGCACGTCCTCCTTTTTGCTCGCGAGTTTGGTCGTGACTTCTAGAAGTTGACGTGCATTTGTTTTTAAGTTTGTGGCGAAAAATGTTCGGCACACTGTAGGAAAAAACAGCAGCAACAGACGACGTCGTACGGAAAAACAGGCTAAATTACAATTAATTCCGACGCAGTTGAACGTGACCAGCGCTCGCCAGTATTTTCACACTAGGCGTCCAATTGGTCACTAGCGTTTGAAACATTTTAAGTGCTTCTAATCGTTCGTAACTGGTTAATTTTAATTAATAACACCTTGTGCAGCACACACCGCCGTTGTTTTTGGTTATAGCAGCAGAGCAGTTGACAAAGTGCACACTGTTTGCAGTTTAGTTGCCTTAGTCACACTCGTTCACAGTCGCCCGCCGCGGATGTTTGAATTATAATTACAAAATGTTTGTGATTGGATTCTCGGACGTTTGGTTTTTGAGTTTCAGCGTGGCCGCGACCGCACTCGCGTTCTCGGCAAGTGCGCCGCCTCGGTCAGCCGCTTGCACTGCTCGCGCGTACAGCGATCGTAAACAAAAAGCGTTTCGAACGCAGCAGCCTATCGCACGCCTCTGTGCGACTGAGTACGCCTAACAGCCTGACTCACTCGACGCAGTTGGAAGCCGCTTTTCGAAAAACACACTGCGGACGCAACACATCGAGACGCGTTTTTTCCGGCGAATGTTCAGTCATTTGGAAAATGCCCGGATTTTCTTTCTACATTTCATGAGCGGCCAGCGCGCGCGCGTCTATGCGCCTGTGTGTCGCGTGTTTCTTTTCGTTGCGACGCGCTCTGCTTTATCTTGTTTTTACTCGCCGGCCCCAGCTTTATGTACGTTTAACTCTGCTCATCCCGATCGCTCTTTCCGCCGTCCACCTCGTGCGCCGCCCATTCGGCGCGCGGCGCGCAAAAACTCAACTTTTTGCCAGGTTTCTATCAAAAATTTGAGGCGGTACATTGCGCACTGCATGTTTCAAACGTAATCACAAAAATGCCAGCAAATATTTCCTTATCAGGCTTTGCACGGAAACAAACAACATTATTTAATTACACAGACAACTTAGAATGTGTTACGGCCATTGCAAATGCGTATTGTTTTGCGGTGAACGTGGAAATTGATGAATCATGCAGTAGGGGATTTTCGCGCACGGCGCGGCCTTTCGGGCTCGCTCTATTTTATTTTTTTACGAGTCAGTGAGCCAATAGAAGTCGCGCCGAGACCCCCTATAAACCATCTATATCTTCCTGGCCTGGCCGCGGCGGTGGCGGCGAGCGGCGGTAATATTCGCCGCGCCGGGGCCGAGCCTTTAAGGCGAATCAATACCGTGCGTCTTAAAAAAATGTCGTATAAAAATCTTCGGAAAGAAGTGTGGATTTTTCAGAATACGCCACCTCTCCCATACTTCAGGCCCCACTCCCCGCCGCCGCCGAGCGTCCACACGTCGCCGGCGCGCCGTAAACAACGCGAGCGCAGAACAAATCGAAAGAAATCAACTTTTGCCCCATCCGCCCGCCGCGCCCGCTGCTTTACGATTTTTCGCCGCCCCGTTTATTATTATTTTTAGTTCGTTTTCCATTTTTTGAGCTGCGACCGACGGCCGAGCGTCTCGACGCCGCCGCGCACTGCGCTGCTTACCGCTCCCCGCACCACGTCGTTGCCGTCTCGCCGCTGTAACGATTCGAAAATTTTTACTTTATACATGTTTCGATGAAAACGATGAAAAATTTAATGTCGACAATTTTATCCGCCCGTATAAGCGCAGCGCGCGTCTGTGAGGATCCCAGTGCGTTCTAACTCACTCGCCTATTGGTGAAGCTGTCATAACGGCGCATTCGATCGGCGGGCTTTTTTATTATAATACATAAATATACAATAAAAATATAAAAAGCAGAAAGTGACGAGGTTGTTTCGCAGGAGCGCATGCTGTCGAGCATGTACCATTTTCAACGTTGCTTTGAAAAAAGAAGCGGGTCATAAAATTGATATTAATTAACGTAGAGAGCGCGTTTGTGGTCTTTTTATAGAACTATGGACTATTTTATTTCGTTCTTTCGTATTCCTTCTTTTTTTTTTAATGAGACTACATGGAATGGTGCTGTGAAAACTTGACCATTTCCACTTCTCTTGAATGTCACGATCTTTACATCTTCAAACCTCAACAAATACCTTCTGTCTATCTCAAGGCAAATTCTAGAAGAGATTCCACACTTGAACATAACCTTAAAATGGGAAACAAGTTCGGGGACACGTACACTGATCTACTAGCTTGAGGACGAGAGAACAAAACTACTTTTTGTCAGTTTAAATCTTTCAGACCAATTACCATACCGCATGCAAGTCAAGCAATTGTGGCCACAGTTGCATTCCCAACACAATAAACAATCGCTACTTGTGCTCGTGATTACACATTAATAAAGATTAATACAAAAACAAGCCTCATTGAGGTTTCCGCAGAAAAGGAGAGCACCAACATCGGCAACCAAATTGAGTAAGTCGACTCAGCCGCAATAGATGATATACTATACGCATATTACTATAACGCATATCATATTAATACCAAGTAGACAGCAGCAACTAGAAGCTAGATACATTGTGAGTCAAGAGTGAAGTTCATTGCACGAGTGTCTTCCTTATACAACGCAAAGCAGGGCTGTATTTATAAGTATTCCGTGATCAGCAGCTCGCCGTCCAAATGAAACCGCTTGCTGTTTGTATTCAGTAGAAGACTGTATCAACGTACAAATATTAACGATAAATTCCGTCTTTTAATCTAACGCGTACAAGCAGGAGCGTAGTTTGAACTCGCCTGTTTGCGACTTGTGTTTGAATGCAACGAATTATCTCATCGTGGCGAGCATCGCTAACGAATGCGTAATGCGTCTAATTAACACAAAGCGTGATCGTTGTTTACGTGCTGGGAAAAGAGTCGGATGGAGAGTATTTATTTACGCTCACTTGGAGTTTTTAGCGCGTCGCAATGCTGACCATCGGCACACTAATGGACTGCTTAAGTGGAAATTGGGCAATAATCAAATGCGAATGCTGCACGAAAAACCACATCACAAGCAGCGCAATACACTACCCAATAAACATAAATACAACGCATTGTTTTTGGAGCTTCTGATGAAACATTTCCTTTGCGTAGCCACATATCTGATACATAGGAACATATAGGAGCAACTACGAACTCCGAACATAATTCACCGAGAATGAAAACAGGTCATCTATGAAACGAATAGAAGAAATTGGTGTGCATTGTACAACGTACAAATGTATATATTCGCTGTAATTATCATTAAGGTCTTAATTTAATAACAGTCTCAATGTTGATGGCCTCCCTTGTGGGTGTGTTATCTAGTGGCAAGTTGTAAGCTGCGCTCGGTATGAGAAAGTTTGACGAAATTTGTTTTGTTATCGCCGGGCGGGACAAAAATTTCCACCAGTAAAATTTTTTATGTCTGCCATAATGCGGCTGCCTTGCTGCTTGCAGTCGGGCGAGTACTTCCAGGCCAATCCTCCGCAAAAGGCGTTTTCCACGTCGTCGTACAATTCCGAATTTTTTTCTTCTTAATTACCAGCAATGGACAAAAGCATGGTATGAAAATATTATCGACGCAAACGGGAAAGGCCGACAGAGTGACCTAACGCACATGGTCGAGGCGAATCATTAGGAAATTAATGTTGACAATTTTTCAGTCTCACGACTTACAGCAAAATAAGAATACCTCGAGCAACTAATCAATTCTTTTTAGTACGCGATTGAAACACGTGACTATTTTTTTGAAGATATGACTTACGGACTATTTGCGCAACAATTTAATTTAGTACATTAATAATAAATAATTTATGACGCCTGAGGTATAAAGATTTATCAATATACTTATGGCCTAACCTAACCTTATCTTACCTAACCTAACATAACCTAACCTTACCTAACCTTACCTAACCCAACTTAACATAACCTAACCTAACCTAACCCAGCCTAACCTAATCTAACCTAACCTAACCCAGCCTAATCTAACCTAACGTACATGGTCGGGACGAATCATTAGGAAATTAATGTTGACAATTTTTCAGTCTCACGACTTACAGCAAAATAAGAATACCTCGAGCAACTA
>JAODGC010046208.1:4036-14193 GCA_027574925.1 Ecitoglossa quadriceps | reverse complement strand
GTGAAATAAACAAATAAAAGCTTCTAAATTATGGGCAGTAATATAAACTACTAAAATGTAAAGAAAAATGAAAAAATTTACAAGAAACCTTGGAATTATCCATTAATATCCATTAACAGTTCAAGTCGATTAACTTAACGCGACAAATATTTGTTCATACATGCTTTGTTGGATATTGTAAATTTTGGAATGAGTTTTGAGCATGAATTTGCACGTGATTCAATCACAGTTGTGCCCCAAGACACAATGATTGAACGCGCGACTTTCAGAACGAAATGAGACAAATTATTGTTACGCTACTATTCGTAAAACATAACCGTACTCTCTCCCCCCCCGCCCCTTCTCTCGCTCTCTGCGCCACAAAACATTTGAAATCTACAAAGTAATATCATTAAAATAGTGAATCACAGTCCAGTGTCTGTATGAAACTACAATAACTGCCATTTCCCGAGTGTTGCGTCACTTTTGCCTGCAGTTTAACACCTACACCTGCGATTATTTCCTGTGGTCGGCCGGAAAACAACAACGCGCACGTAGCAAGCGTCTTCATCAATTATCCATCGTCCTCCTCATCATCACAGAAATATTATACTTATTGAAATTGGTCCCTAATATTATTTAAATGCGTTTGTTCTTTCTTCGTTCTTCTCAGGTTGTGGAATGTGGATGATAGTTCGGAACGCGTCGGTTGTCCTCGAGCCGGCGCAACGGCCGGTGAAGAAACGAGTTGTGTGGAGTTCACGATGTCGTGGTGCTGTGGATGGGCCATGACGGCTGCCGCTGCTTGCACACAACGTGGCGTCGCCATGTGCATGCGTCTGTCTCTTGCAAGCAGGTAACAACGAACCAGCTTTGGATGGTAGAACGCGTGCAGCAGCGTTGCGTTGCATCCACTCGTCCGCAAAAGCAAAGCTTGTGTCTCTGGAAAAACTCGTTTTTCATCGGTGCACGCTCGACTTTTCAGTTACCAATTTCGATTGTCGCACGTGGTAATCGTTCGTAGATGATCTCGTCGTTTTGTATAAAAATAGCAATTAAATTATTATGGCATTGGAGTCATTTTTAGTAAAAAAAATTGTTGGATTTGTTGGGCTGACAATTGTTTGATTACTAACGCGGCTGCTTTGCCGTGCTTTTAGACAGCTTCCTTGCCCTCCAGTCGCGTAGAGAGTGCCTCGATGACTTCCTTGAAGATCAATGGATCAATATTCTTACCCAGTTGATAAAGGACGAACCAATCGCCAATGTTGCACTTTTTCGCGATGACTTCGATGCGTTCCTGGGAGGCGAGACGTGATCGTGCACGGAGCAGATACAAGCGGAGCTTGGGGCCCATGATAACGGCAGCACGGTATACAAGCGACACTCCAGAGAGGACGCTGAGGATAATGAACCAAAACCAAAGGAACACGTAGATTTTCTCGTTGACGATGTTCAAGGGCAGCACGCACAGGCCGTCGAGCTTTTGTATCGTACCGGAAGGACCATATTTGTGGAAGGTGCACTTGGTAAGCTTTGGGAAGACACGTGCCATGGGGTCGATGCGCTCCTCTGGCTCCATCTCGGTGTACTTAAGAACATCAGTACCATACGTGCTGAACTCACCATCGAGGAAG
Organism: Ecitoglossa quadriceps; assembly: GCA_027574925.1. Lineage (NCBI taxonomy): Eukaryota > Metazoa > Arthropoda > Insecta > Coleoptera > Staphylinidae > Ecitoglossa > Ecitoglossa quadriceps. Next base: position 12,577 of record JAODGC010046208.1, on the reverse strand, counting down.
TAATCCATGAAGAAGATCTGTCCGACGACATTGACGAAGTTGAGCACTTCGCAGATGAAGAAGCGGTAAGCATAGAAGTTCTGCAGGTGGAGATTGGCAAAGAAGTAGTCAACCAAGAGCTTCTTCCGTTCATTCTTGCTTTCTTCGTTGACAATTGGACAGTTGAGATCTTGAACAAGCATCTTGATCCGTCCACCCTCCCATGTCTTCCACAAGTAACGCGGCACGTAGAACAACATCGCCTGAAAGAACAACGCAAAACAAACCCACTGATAGTACTTGTGGTATTTCTTCTCGTCTTGGCCGTCGACGGAAGCGGCGACGCCTGGGCGAACCATGTCATGACCAATGCGGCCTGTGAGGCGATTAGGAATCGTGAACGTGGAGTAGATCCAGCAGTACGTATCCATTACATTCAACGGAATCTCATCGACAATGCAGTCGATTGGGTCGCCAATGTACTGCCTGCTGGTGACGAGCAAAGAGAATGCCACCAGCACGATCACCGTTGCCTTGTAGTGCAGCCGGAAGATGTTGTTATCAATACACACTTGATCGATCTTCAGCAGGCCCTTCACGGACCCGAACACGTCAAACATGATGCTGGCTTGTGGCGATGGCCGAGCTCAAGAAGCACTGCGAAGGAATTTCAGCGCGCTGCAAGGCGCACACACACCACTCACCGCCGATGCGAGCGCGGCGCAACGAACGACTGGAGAATAATTCGCGCACTGTTTTAATTGACGAAGCGCGCGTGTAATTGGCAGACGCTTTATTCTCGCGCACCGCGCATGGGATCAATTTCTGGCAGTGCGTATTTACTTGTGCGCTGGAAGCTACTAGCTCTCCTCGGCGTCGGCGAGCACGAGGACAGAGAAGGAGAGCGACGGCGCGTGGTAGGGATGAGGGCGCTACGTGGTCGTCAGGTGGCGACCTCTATTGGGTCGTGTATTATGCACATGAAACAAAAGTTGTTTATCGAGTTAACTGGAAAAATGTACTCCCAGAACAAAACCTATTCATATAAATACAATTCAAATCGCTTTAAATATTATCACAATTATTTATTGCTCCAATTGTGCCAAATCAAGTTGATCAAATGTACGTAGCTTTAGTCAGATAAGATTTAATACCGTTATCAACTCGACCTCTGATTCAAGTCAGGTGCGTTTCAAAATTGGTTCTGGCATTTGAGATTTTCGAATGAGAAGCATTTCGAGATATTCCAGTGGCTGTATCCAATGACTTTGTGACAAAAATACCCGGATAGATTGGGGTTTTCAAGAGCAGACTTATTTCATATTCCAAATTTAGAGCTCGTAATGCTTTTGTTTCTGTTGTAATGCATTCGTTCTTCGCTTGAACTTGAGCATCTCCTCTTGCGTTGCTTCTCTTTGCTTTGCACCCATGTAAGTTTTTACACGATGGAAATTGAAATGGTTTTAAGTGCACTACAATTCAATTATATCATCTAACATTGTTGTTTTAGTCTATTGAACATTATGATTTAAGTATTTCAGTATTACAGGTAAAATATCTTGGCTTCTAATGCAATTAGAGAAATTTTCCGACGATTATCCTAATCCCAGGTCTGAAAATAGCGATGAACAACGATTGAAATGGTTTCAATCGAAATTCTGCATTTAGTTCTCTTCGTATTTGCATAATAATAAGAAACCTCAATCCCACACTGCTGGAAAGTCACGTCTATTGCAAATTTAAGTCTCAGGTATGAAATTTGATGTATGTATGACGTTCACTTCTCTGAAATCTACACGATCAATTTTAAAATAATACCACTGTTTCCAATGTAAATAAAAAACAACACCTCCAATGGCTTTCATCTACTGTAAACATCGTACGTTCAAAGATAAAACAGCCATATCGCACTTTGAAATAAAAATTAGTGCATGCGTAGCTGTCTACTAGTTCAATCAAGCTCCGAAATCATTTGGAGCCGTAATTAAACCTCCACATCTCTGACACCTGAGAGAGCTGCTTGTTTTACGCTGCCTACGGGTAGTTCCTGAACCCAAGTTAAAGGTGTGTGTTGGCATACCACGAAATTAATTAGGCACTGTGTGTATTATTAAAGCTCCCAATTAAATGTTATTTGCTTTGGTCCAAGATGCAACGACTGGTCTCTGCTATCCAATCTAACATCAAGTGGAAGAAGCAGGCAGAAAAGACGATTGTCATTGACAATGTCTTCTTCCGATTTCATTACCGCCTTACTACAATGTTATTGATTGTGATATCATTGATGATTACGTCGCAGGAATTAATTGGGGCGAATATTAAGTGTGTTGGCCCAGCTTCAATTCCAGCAGCGATACTAAATAGATATTGTTATTTCTTGAGTACTTTCACAGTGGTATGTACAGTAAATTTTCATGGTGTAGACTGTAATCAGTACGCATGTTTCTTTCAGGCGAGGTTTATGAATGATTCCTTGGTGGATACGGGATATGCCTTGCAACCTGGTGTAGGGCCTATAGGTCACCCAAGTCAGGAAGATATCAAATATCATAATTACTATCAATGGGTAGCATATGTCCTATATCTCCAGGCCATGTTCTTCTACCTTCCGCACTTCCTCTGGAAGCGCCAAAATGGCCGACAATTGAAATGCCTCATCAACTCCAAAGAGGATCACATACAACAAAGACTAATCCACAGTCGCCTCTGGACATTGAAATTGCTAGGATGTGAATTATTTAACCTAATCAACGTGATCTCCAATATTATCTTCACTGACATCTTCTTGGGTGGAGGTTTTCTAACATTAGGAGTGGATATCATGCGAGATGGTTTAGAATCCACAGTGAATCCGTTAGATGTCATCTTCCCAAAAGTAACCAAATGCACATTTTACAAATATGGTCCTTCGGGACAACTCCAACCGTTGGATGCCATTTGTGTGATGGCTGTTAATATCCTCAATGAAAAAGCATACACTGTTCTCTGGTTCTGGTTCATGTTCTTGCTCGCAACCTCACTACTACTTCTACTTTGGCGATTGCTTTCAATGTGTCTCTATTGGAGGAGTTGTTGGTTTAATCAGATGGTTGTGAGGAATATCATACATGGTTATGTGAATATGAAGCAAATGATGGCTGTTAGTCAAACATGTAGTTACTCGAAATGGCTGCTTTTGATGTATTTTGGGGCAAATGTGGAGCATAAGAAATTTGTTAGTGTTATTGACAAATTGGCTAAGGAGGTGGACCCTGTATTCGATGATTACTATGATGATTTATTAGATTTTGATGAGGAGAGTAGTAATGGATAGATAAGAAACATTGCATTTCAAAAATAATCAAATTCAGTAAATTAGGAAAGTACTACAGTGCTATCTTTGTACATGACTTGTTGAGCTCTTCAAATTCAAACTGAACAAAGTAGTTATAAATCGAAAAGATGCAAATCCAATACATCCATCTGAAATGTTGTACTCAAAGTGTAGAACATTTTATTGTAATTTGATAACCCACCGTTGACGGATTAGTATTTCAGATTGATAAGGTATCAACCTAATCATTACAACTGAGATAATTCCAATTGTTTGGATATTGTTTAAACTGGTTACACTTAGTGTGTGATTCATTTCGGTCTTAATCAGTTGCATTACTAAAGACACAAGGTAAGTCATTGAACCTAACTCTTGTCTCAACTCAGCCTCGTCTGTTCTTCATTTTAGATGGATAAACTAATCCCAGCAATCAAAAAGAACATCAAGTTCAAACTTCCAAACCAGAACTTTACAATAGATAATCTTATCTTCCGATTCCATTATCGCTTCACCACTGCACTCCTATTCCTGGCAAGCATCATGATATCTTGCCAGGAACTTCTGGGTCAGCAAATCATGTGCATTGGGAATATAGGTCTTCCTCCCAGTGAAAGAGAACATGGCAATATAATAAATCGCTATTGTTACTATACCAGCACGTTCACAGTGGTAACTAACATCCGAAGATCAGCAAGATTTCCTAATTGTGTTTAGACTAGTAAGGGTTGACTTTGTAGGCAAAGCATATGAATGAAAGCATGTTGAAGCGTGGTGATATTCTCTACCCAGGTGTAGGTTCAGTTGGGAATAATTTGGAAGATGAAGAAGTAAAACATCATGCTTATTATCAATGGGTTGGATATGCGTTGTTTGCGCAAGCGTTTCTCTTTTATTTCCCCCATTTTATTTGGAAGGTTGAGGAAGGACAAAGAATGCGAAATCTAGTTAATGGATTAGAGTATGCTGCTTTTACTTATGATAATTTAGAAATCTCCTTGAAGGTTGGGGACAAAACTATTCCATCAGCCAGGGAGGTGTAGGTAACTGAATCTTAAGAAGCCTTAAGAAAAAATCATTTAACCAATGTTTTAATACAAACATTTTCCCGCCCGTTATAGGAACGACAAAGTAACCAAGCTTAAAGTCTACTTCCAAGACAGTCTTCGAATAAATCAACACTGGACTTTATTATTGTTTGGATGTGAATTGCTTAACCTACTCAATATAATCTGCAACATTTCATTCAATGACTACTTTTTGGATGGACAGTTTCTCACCCTGGGACCAAATGTAATCAGATATGGCTTGGATTCACCAGTGGACCCACTTGATATTGTTTTTCCTAAGGTACCACTATCTCCCTTGCAACCATCATCCCAACACCTCAAACGATTTACATCACAACTGTTTTGTTTGCAATAGATAACCAAATGCACCTACTACAAATTCGGTAGCTCTGGTAACCTCCAAGCAATGGACATCATGTGTGTAATGAGCCTCAACATCTTCAATGAGAAAGCCTATACCTTATTCTGGTTCTGGTTTATGTTCCTACTTAGCATGTCCATCCTCATCGTAATCTGGCGCATTATCTGCCTGTGTCTCTATTCTCGCAGCAGAGCTTTCAACAAACTGGTGTTTAGCTATTGCAGCAATGCTTGTATTGACATTGATCAGTTAATGAATGTAACTAAAAGTTACAATTATGGGACATGGACTTTCTTAGCGTATCTTGCCAAGAACTTGACAACTAAACTCTTTGTAAGATTCGTTGATCTCTTGGATGAGGATTATAAGGCCAACTTGATTGATTGGAGTGATGGAGGATCAAGTCGTGAAAGTGGGACTGAAAAGCTAAAGTTGGAGGAATTGTGTTTGAAGAGTGAGAAAAATTGCTAACCGTGTGTTATCATTAGTGGTTTGGAAATTTGAGAATGGATTCAGTGTTTTATTGACAATGAGTTGAGACTGGAACTGCCCAGGATATACAGAATTATTTTATATTGTAAATCTATCAATGCATTCAGATAACATTTGATAAGATAAGATGTTACTGCATTTATGTTTTCTTTGTTTTAATGAGTTTAATTGTAATTTTTGGAGATAAATTCTACAGTTGCACATTCTTAACCTAACAAACATCATACAAATTCGCCCAAATTTGTATTTCATTTACCTCAGCATTTATGATAATGGTTCAGGTACCATTAGCATCTATTTCTAATCAATGAGATTATTGATAAGACACACTCTTGACTCATATAAACCTTTTACGATTTAGTATCAAGCCAACTGTGCTCAGATGTAAACTAACTGTGCTCCTAAAGCGTAAACTATCTAAATCTTTAAAATGGAAAAGTTGTTACCATTAATCCGCTCCAACATCAAATTCAAAATCCCAAATAAATTCTACACTATTGACAATCTAGTCTTCAAGCTGCACTATAGATTCACCACCCCAATGTTATTCCTGATGTCGTTGATGATTACATCTCAGGAATTAATTGGTGAGCATATAAAATGCATTGGGACTCTTGGGATCAACAGTGGGTCAGCAGAAGAGCAAACAGCCATCATAAATAGATATTGTTATTTTACCAGCACATTTACTTTGGTAATGCAAATCAAATTGCGATTGAAATTGATAATCAATGGTGTTTGAAGATGTAATAGATGGTAATATATATTTTAGCCCAAGTACATGAACTCTACCAGTTTGGATCGTGGAGATATTCTGCATCCAGGTGTGGGTGCAATGGGACCTCTTGATCAGGAAGATGTCAAATACCATGCTTACTATCAGTGGGTGCCTTATGTGCTGTTTTGTCAGGCGATACTCTTTTGTGTGCCACATTTAATCTGGAAGAAGTTGGAAGGTCAACGGATGCAGAATCTGGTTTATGGCTTGGAGTATGCTGCGTATAGTACCGAAGGAATGGAGAGACCTGTAAAGATTGCAGGGAATACAATCCCAACAGTCAAAGAAATGTAGGTTATTGAAATAATAGTTTGTGGATTCAAAATGGTATTGGTATAAATTTTAGTAATTCTAAATTGGAGATTATCAAGGATTACTTCAAAGATAGTCTAATTGTCAATCAATTTTGGACGCTAGTTTTAATAAGTTGTGAAATACTTAATTTAGCAAATATCATCTTGAATATTTTCTTCACTGATGCTTTCCTGGATGGACAATTCTTAAGTTTAGGGCCTAGATTAGTCCACGATGGGTTAGAATCATCTGTTGATCCTTTAGATGTCATCTTCCCAAAGGTAATAACTACTTACTGGTTTGCCACAATAAGCCATACACACCTTACAATTTATTCCCTTCAACCCTATGAGTCAACCTGACTTCCCACTCAATGGTCCAGGCCCAACTTTCGGGACGCTTTTGTCCTCGGCTGTTTTTGAAGTATCGCATTATTTAATTTACTATAAATCCAAACTACTCATCATTTTCTAGGTTACCAAATGTACCTACTTTAAATATGGTCCTTCTGGATCCCTACTTCCAATGGACTCCATCTGCGTGATGGCCCTAAACATCTTCAATGAAAAAGCCTACACTGTTCTCTGGTTCTGGTTCATGTTTGTGCTTGCCATGTCCTGTATGATCATTCTATGGCGACTGATATCATTATGTCTATATTCACGTAGTGTTCGTTTCAATGAGTGGGTATTCCACTGGACAAGTGCAGGCCCAATCAACGTATGGAATATTATGTTGGAGACTTATGACTATGATTACATGACATGGACCTTTCTGTTGTACCTGGCTGAGAATATGAAGAATGCGTTGTTTATGAAGTTCTTGGATTGTTTGCTCAAGGAAAAAAAGCAGATGCCATTGACACAGATGGCACTGCGAGACAGTGAGGCTTTCATTGAGAAGGAGAAGTTGTTAAGTGATGATTTGCTTTTTGGTGGGTTGGGTGGTATTGATAATTTGATTAAGAACACACCAGTTGATAATAACGAAAGTGGTGTTACTTCAAATGATAAAGATTTGAAGATATCCAAAATGTTGCTAGGTGAAGACAAAGTCGATTTACTTTTAAGTAAGAAAAAACAAGAGAAAAGAATATTAAATCAACTCCAAGATGAAAACGTTGCACACCAAGTTGAACCTTCCTCTGCACCTATTGAGATGATGAAGGAAGCGTTCGATGAATACTTCCAGTACTTGTAGTATTTATTAATTTATCTTAAGTTCTTCTTGCATGTCAGTTAAGTAAACTCGTGTTCCTCTTAAAGTGAAAGCATTAAACCTTTTAAAGCTTTACCCCACCGCACTACCTTCACGGAATCAACTGGTTTCCATTGGAAGAACCTGTGGAATTTTTCAAGACGTGCCTGTGAGCCGGTTTCCGAAAGAATAGCCACCGAACCAGTGTGAGAGTCGATTGCAAAATGAACAAAAGTCGCTTGTTGCTGCTCTACCTGCCTGCTGGCAGCAGTGCACAATGCATCCACAAGACAAAGTACATATGTAAATCTGAATCATCCTAAATAATAAGGACCAGTTTCTTGGTTATTTAACAATCAGGCAAAGAAAAAGGAAAACGACAATCTCCAAGGGATTTTAAGTTTTCGTCAGTAACGCAAAGTAACTCCCTCTGTGTTTCACGTTGTTTCATGTGAGCTTTTGCTTGAAAGATGGCGTTAGCCTTGTACGCACGTTAGTAGTAAGTTTGGTTAGGTTTAACTGCAGTGTCCGGAATTGCAACTAACTGAAAGGGGGAGACAATGAATGAAGGGTTACGTCCATGCCAATAATGCACCGAATGCAAGACAATAATCATTCAATTGTGGTTTATTTGCTCGCGTCGACACTGCATCTGAGTTGAAGCATGTTCAAGGTCGTTCAAGTGGATTGTTTGCATTGAAAATTGCGGTATCATCATGATAGATGATGGTAACTACGATGTAATGGTTAGAATGCTTAGATCCCGTATACAATTCTGGATAAAAGACAGAAATACACTCTTAAACTAGATAGACTGTGTAAGTGTCGTGGGTTAATGTGAAACTATTCTGTTTAACTACAATTTAATTACATGCAACTCTATGAAAATCAACTGAGATGAAATGGTCTATTCGACTATAGAAAATAGAAAGATTGTGCTACGCAAATCGCCGTGTTTCAATCCAGCCTCCAAACACCTCCGTCGAGAAGGTATAGCTAAAACCATGGTCTGCATCCTCTTCAACCAACGTCCCAGTGGTGAAAGGTCATGTACAGTGTC
>JAODGC010046197.1:12096-33594 GCA_027574925.1 Ecitoglossa quadriceps | reverse complement strand
GTAATTTGTTAAGTGGAAATCTAAGGTTCATTAATTAATTTAGTAGTTTCATGATGCTAATTTAAATGTACTTCTACCCGAGTTAGCAGCATCAGTCTATTTCCAAAGAAATTCTAACACTTCCTATAGAAATAGAAAATTGGAAAAATTTTATTTGAATTTTCATTCAACACCAAATTCACTCATAAATTATTTACATATTACACTCCTTAAACAAGTCTATTTCTTCTTTATTCTTAAAAACGTTACACTATCTTTGAACCTTCTTAAGTACATTAAATACCTCACCATCGTTGAAACTATGACACATGACATTAACATAATTAATAACGCTGACGATAGAAACATTTGAAACTCATTAAACTCGAGTAATTTTAATGTTAACAACGTTCACTTACTTTTAACTGCCAACACTAAAACTCCTCACCAACCATACATATATCAAAAAGTTTTTAATTGACCCTTAGAAACCCACAGAAAAAATGTGTCCCATTCCCAAAATTTTAAACAATTCATGTCCAGATTCAATTTTCCGAACACAGGAAACATGTAGTATTCGCTCGAAATATAGTCGCGCATGAAATTCCAAGTAAGAAATGTATGTGAGACATGGGTAAATTCCGAGGGTGCTTTTCAAGCATTGCTCGTGCCCCAATTCCCGTACGGATTTTCCTAATAATCCTCGCAACTAATATAAATCAGGCTCCTGTGCAATCTCTACGGATTCTTCCAAATTCTTGTCGTACTCGCAAACTTTCCCTACAAATGTTAGGGTGTTCTACGTCTCACATATCAGTCTAGATTGTGTCAACAAGCTGTCAAAATTATCAGAGAGCAAAAAGCGTTAAATTGACATTGGAATGCTGGAAAAGTTTATTGGCTCTAGAGAAATGTGATGTAGGAGAGTTATCAGTGACAAAGTTTGATTCAATGAAATTTTGAGAAGAAAAAAAAGGTTTGATGGTGATAATGTGGGTTGCAATAGATATTCAACTTGTAAATGGTAATATGGTTAATGTTTATTCCATATTTTATAGTGTACGAACAATGCATGCATTGCAAATGGTTAAATTAAAACATAACGTCATTACCAAGTTTAATCCCCTAAACTAAATGTATATTTCTGACTGGAAAGCGCAACTTGATAATGTGCACACAATGTTTTTCATTGCCATTACATGGAAAAAGAAACGGTGTCGCGTGTTCAGAGCACTTCAGCGCAATTTTCACATTCATACGTGTTGTAGATGTAATTAATTTGCCTACACGTTCACACTACATGGAAACTTTCCGTTCCCGACAATTCCCTCTGCTTATTCATTTGTTTACCAACATTTTCATTTCCATCAAGCAATGATAACAATTAAAATTAAAGGTGTGATTAATAGTGATGCGACAGATGGATGCATCATGCCTAATTAATTGACGTCTATTGGAATAATTAGTTAAGTGCTGATTAAATGTAGGAAATGTGGGAATAAAAAAGAATTATTTCGTTTAAAAAAAAGTGAGTAATATATGAGTGAGTAATGTGTGGTGGAAATTATGTGGAAACAATTACAGGTCGTAAGGAGGTAACTGAACAGGGCGGATTTGACAATTTTGCTGCTATTTCTGGCCCGCAGGCGGCTTTTTCACCGCTCCTCGCTTTTCCCGCTTTCCTTCTCCTCTTTATCGATCTCGTGGCGAGCACTGCGACACACAACTGTTGATGCCACCCAAACAGGTTGCCCTTTTGTTCGTGGCGGCGGCGAAATGCGACTTAAACTTCGTAATGCTCACAGTATATTACCGAAAACTTCGACATTTTAAACGCACACCTTTCTAATATCATCTCCACTTAACAAGACTCCACAGTAAAGCAAACAAAGAACACAAATGACAGCAAATGAAACAAAACCATTTTGCAATTTTCAAATTTAAAAACAAAAGCAGTCCTTAACAACAATTACCTACGACTGCATTATTATCCTTTATTGTATGAGAATAGGAATAAACCAATTGAACTTACCAGTACGCTTGACAAATCCTTGATGCCCGTAGAGCCTGCTGAGGTCTATAGCGTCGACGGCGACGGCCACCACCACCACCGTGGCAAGCAGCAGCGGGTGCGGCGCCATCGCCACGCGTGCCATCGCCGGTCGTGGTTCGAGTCGTGTCTGGCGGGCTGGCGGTAGCGTTGAAGTACAGCAGCGGGCTCAGGGCGACGAGGCGACGGCGCGCCGCGCCACCAAGGGCGCGCGCAACCGCCCACCAGCTGTTGATTCAATCAATATCATACGCACGCACGCCTAGACCCATGCCGCCTCCATGCTCCTTCGACGTCTTTTGTTTGGCGCACCAGAATCCATCTAGCTTACTCTTGGACTAAACTAATATATGAAAGGGTGGAATTAGGTGGAATTAATTGTTGTCAATGCGGCCAGAGGTACAACTTAAACTCTTTAAGAATAAATTTTGCCTTCCTATTTCATTACTTTTTGGAAAGTATCAACATCTTAGATATGACACTAAAAAAAAAAAAGTTGCATTACTGGAAATAAAGTCTTTGAAAATTGTAGCTAAACTAAATAAAATTCAAATGTTCATCTTAAATGACATATTGGCGTTTCTCCAAAAATGGAATTTTTTGAAAATCTTCCAAATTCTGTCTGTACACTGATGTAAATTGATGACTTGGTACGCTGAAGTAAACTGAAACATTCCCAATTCAATTCCAACCTTTACGAGCAATTTCAGCATCGTTACTGGATTACAACCTTCAATTCACTGCAATTCCATCACATTTACTTAACATGACAATACATGCAGATGCGTCCAAATCTCCCAATTTAATTTTTTCTCCCTATTGTCATTCAATCCACGCAACATTCCTTCCGATTTGCATAAAATACAAACATGCGCAACGTACGTGACATGAATTGGATAACGAGAATTCTTTCGTTGAAGGATGAAAAAAGAATGAAGTATATTGGACAGCTCTTTAATTTTGAATGGATATTATGTCAGAGATGTAATAAAGACAGTGTTTTGTACTACCATGTTGTACATGCTTTCAATAACAAAGTGTGATCGGAATCAAAGTGAGCATAAAATGTGTTAATCAATTTGCGTTGCTCTTATTCCTAAATTTCTTATTGAGTAATGTTTTACTTGGTGTCATATTTGATGGTGTAAAAAGTGTAATATAATAAAAATAACACTTGGATATGATGGCATTTTATAGGGAAAAACGAAATGAACTTCTTGAAAAACAGTAGGAGGGAATTAATTTTAAAAGTAACAAACTGGAGGCAAAAAGTCTGGAATGAAGAAGGCAATGTACGTACACCATAAATTTATCAATCATTATTAAGATATATTACTATCTATATAGTGGCTATTACCATCGATTGCATACGAAAAGAGCCACATGGGTCTACTTTGTATGTGCACCACTTATGCGCGTCTGAACTTCTTCTTTCATTCATAATAAATCACATGTTCTCGGAGGTAAAAGAACCGCAAAATGTTCGAATCTTTGCAGACATGTTAAAAGCGTAGAATATTTTATGAAAGCTTTGAATATAATATTTGTGACATTTCCGCTTAAGGTCGCAAAAATGAAATTAAAGTGACGTAAGGAACATTTATGATGTTCAAAATGCACAAATCCGTTAAAACTATATTATTTCTAATTCACACAGTAATACATATCTTTGCGAAATGATAAGATAAATTATCAGCAAGAAAACAATGTAATCAATGTTACAATCAACTCAATTGTTTTTTTTTATCTCCTCATCATCAATTTTTAAAAATCAGCACCAACAACGACTACCAGACTTTTTCGTATGGATAAAATACATGTATTCCTAAAATAGAAACAAATCAAGTAATTATATCGCAGTAGAATAATAATTATAGCAAAAGCAAGAATAACCCAGTTACCAATAAAAACGCAGCACCAATAATGATCCCTTTGTACTTGGGATCGTCACGATGTCCTGGGAACGTGATTGAAATGTTATACTCGTTCTGAATCTGATCCCACTGATGGTTGATGCTTCCTAGTTGGGTTAATCCATCGTTGGAGTAAATCTAGGTCATGGAATCACACAAAATACAAACAAGAAACTTAATTTCCAATTATATCCAAGTCCACACATGCAAGAAAGTAGGAACATTTAAGATAGATATTATTTTTACCCCAAAGTGTGCTTCCTTTACAGCTCCCATCAAAGAAGAAGGACCTTCAATGCGGTAAATAATCGAATTGTATTCGTTGTAGAGGTCAAAGGATGGTAATGTCAATGAACACTTTTGTTTGATACGTCCAATATATTTATCTGGGGTATACACTTCCATATTCTACTACCAAACAATCAGATGCATTAAAAAAGTTAAGTAACTCATGGATATGATTCTAAGTACCTGCATTTTGCACCAAATTGAACAACACCCAACTGTGGCACTCCTGTACAAATGCAGTGCTTCCTGATGCGTGTGGTCATAGAGAGTCATTTTGAATCCTCGGTTTGATCCACAAAACATACGTTGTCTGTCTGAGGACATCTCCATCGCGTAGTATAACGTCTCCCCGTTGGGAACCATGATGCGGTAACGATTTTCAGAGTTGACGTTTTGTACTACAATATTTCTATATGCTACAAATTAAAAGAAACAAATGTAAGATGATAGTGAATCACTTACAATCACTGAGTTCAACTGTCTGCTGGATGCAAATCTGTTCAGACCCACGCAGGAAATCAAGTCCTTCTTGGGGCATCAATTGTATATTGGTTGTGCTCTGCCAGTCGATGGTAGAAATAGGAACTTGCCTTCTTGTTGCAACAAAGGCTATAGTAATAAATAACATCGCGATTTAAATCTTTTTTTTGTATAGAAAGATTGAAGTGTAACAGCACATGCGCAGATATCCTTTGTTTTGCAATCAAAATAACTTTGAAATAAAACGGAACATTTCTTACCTCTATCCAGATCATCATCCCGATTCTCTCCACCTTCCTGATTAGATCCAGACCCATCTCGATGCTGGCTACTTTGTGCAGCTGTTGGTTGTTTATTCACCACGAGGAAATCATCCAAAGGTTCATTGAAAACCGGCAATGTTAAGTCTACAAATTCTAGTTGAAATTAATTATTATTTCATCACCCAAAACCCCTCCAATCTTCATTCCTACCTGTTGTATGATCCTCAACTCGATCCCCTTGATTAATATGAAACATTGTGCAATTTATTTATTTAAATTCCCTGCATACCCTTAACACCTAAACAACACTAACAACTATAGTCACTAGTTAACAGAGAATCAACACACAGCCGATCAATAATTTACAGTAAAATGCACTCGCAGTGCAAAAGGTAGAAAGCTGATGCGCCACCATGGATAAATCATCTTGACAATCAGCACGCACTTAAAACAGAACGATAAGCGAGTATCAAATAATCTCTAATAATAATGCTTATCGCTAATTTGCTCGCGGTGTTGCGGCTGATTATACACATCGCTTTTATTGGAAAATCTTGCACTGTATTGAACTGTTTCGGGATGAAAAATTGGAATTATAGGAATAGGTGTATTTTTTATTGCGATAAATTAGTCCAGAAAATGTCAAGCACTTCCACTATCATCCTTGGACTTGGTAGTCGCATTTATTATGTTTAATCACCTGTAGTATATTTATCAGATGTATGGATTTATATGCAAGCTTTGTGGAGCATAGTGTTGTACCGGTAATAATTAGCGTTAATTTTTATTGACGATGTGCTTGAGAAACCTCTACCTTATTACTAGTATGACATTTATGTGTTTACTGCCTTAAATTATATCAGAGACTTTGTCTTATGTTGTATGTTGCCTGAAATCAGTGCTTTTATTAGTCATATACTTAATTCTATATTTTTTATATGGAGTTAATTTGCATTGGTTTATATGGGAGTTGTGATGTTGGTTGCTTTATTAGTGCTTATGGAACCTGTGCTGCTGAGTTGGATTTTTGTATTAGAGATCAGTGGTGTTAATGGTACATGATAAGGATTGGATTTCTTTCCGAGGAGAGTAACTTGCGATAGATGTTGCTTGTGCGGTGGTGGAGTGTCGACTGTCATACAGTTTCCAGGATTTGTAGCCATTAGACCTCGGTGGCTTTGTGGCGCTGGCGACGCTGCTTATCTTCCGCCGATAATCGACTAGCTTCGTGTTATTGCAGCGCCGCCAATTGTAAAGTTCCGCATCTCCGCTGCCATTAAATTAGGAAGGATTCTTCAAAACATCGTTAGCCGTTGCTAATTAGCAGCATTTAATTTTAAAGAACACATTAGGACCACATATTGTCCATTAGGCTGTACGTATATCTGCAAGTTTTAAAACATAAACAAAATATTAATTGCGTAAAATAATACAATGATTGACTCAAAATCAAGAAATAAAAAGAAATTGGGAATACTGTATCTTGGTTGGACAGACAGACTATATGTTACTTAAATAACCCGTTTGGGTACTGTTTTACACAATTTTGGAAATATCAGTGAAACTAAAAATTCGTGGAGTATCGAAGGGAAAATAGGATAGCAATTACTCATTTGCTCATTACCTTTTCAACCCCGAGACTTAAAGTATTGTGAACTTAATTTATCCCACAATATAAAGGGCCAATTTAATAGTGATAACTTAATTAAACGGATTTCTCAAGATTGTCAACTAAAAGCAGATGAATTTATTATACATTCTGCATGTAGTATAACCGATTTCATTCATGCAATGGTTGTCATATTGTGAATTAAACACAGGTAATTTTAACTAAACTAAAAGATAAAAGAAACAAAATTGATATAAACATGCCAATATATATATATATATATTAAACTAATCTAAATTTATTAATTTGACAAATTCAAATGTATCTTCTACTCCGCAAGTTCTGCGCCCTCTGTTCACAGTACCTGCAACGAAGTAGATGTAGATAAAGTAGGCAAAGGAAGACAAAACAAATGAACTAAAGGAGAGATAGCTAATCATCACAGTCCAACGCGAAGTCTAATACCGCTGAGTTATTTAATATTTTTCATTTCTCCGTCTAATCAACAGTGTACCTAGTAAAAAACCCAGTCGACGATGAGTGACAACGAGGATGACTTTATGATTGAGGATGAAGAAGATTATGGACTTGTAAATAACATTTTTCCCATGAGTTTCTACTGCCTTAACCTGAAAACACTTATTGACTGCATAATTTATTTGTTTCTCAATGTATTTAATTCTACTTCTTTTGTTTTGACTTCAGGAGTATTCGGAAGACAGTAATTCAGAGCCAGATGTGGACCTAGAAAACCAGTACTACAATTCCAAAGCACTCAAGGAGGATGATCCAAAAGGTGCACTCACTTCGTTCCAGAAGGTTTTGGATCTTGAAAGTGGAGAGAAGGGTGAATGGGGATTTAAAGCTCTGAAGCAGATGATCAAAATTAACTTCAAGTTGGGAAACTTTAAAGAGATGATGACTAGATACAAGCAGCTGCTCACTTATATTAAAAGTGCAGTAACAAGAAATCATAGTGAAAAGTCAATTAATTCAATTTTGGATTATATTTCAACATCTAAAAATGTAAGTATTGTTTAGTACTAGCTACAATATATTTTGTGCATTAGTAAAGAACATAAAGTTATTTCCCAACATGAAAAATATCCCTTTGTAATAATTTCCAGATGGAACTTTTACAAGATTTTTATGAAACCACTTTAGAGGCATTGAAGGACGCGAAAAACGATAGATTATGGTTCAAGACCAACACCAAACTCGGTAAATTGTATTATGATCAGGGAGACTTCAACAAACTTGCAAAAATTCTAAAACAATTACACCAATCATGCCAAACTGATGATGGAGAGGATGATTTGAAGAAAGGAACGCAACTTTTGGAGATCTATGCCTTGGAGATTCAAATGTACACTGAGCAGAAAAACAATAAGAAGCTGAAGACTTTGTATGAGCAGTCTTTGCACATTAAATCTGCCATCCCACATCCTCTAATCATGGG
Organism: Ecitoglossa quadriceps; assembly: GCA_027574925.1. Classification (NCBI taxonomy): domain Eukaryota; kingdom Metazoa; phylum Arthropoda; class Insecta; order Coleoptera; family Staphylinidae; genus Ecitoglossa; species Ecitoglossa quadriceps. Next base: position 25,553 of record JAODGC010046197.1, on the reverse strand, counting down.
TGTTATTCGTGAATGTGGTGGAAAAATGCATTTACGCGAAGGGGAGTTTGAACGTGCCCACACAGATTTTTTTGAAGCATTTAAGAACTATGATGAGTCTGGCAGTCCTAGGAGGACAACATGTTTAAAATATTTAGTGCTTGCCAATATGTGAGTGGATTCATTTGTTTTATCAGAAAATATTGAAGAAAAACTATTTTGTCCATGTAGGTTGATGAAATCTGGAATTAATCCATTTGATTCACAAGAAGCAAAGCCTTACAAGAATGATCCAGAGATTTTAGCAATGACTAATTTAGTCAATGCGTATCAAAACAACGATATTAATGATTTTGAGCAGATATTGCGGCAGAATAGGGAGAATATAATGGATGATCCTTTCATACGCGAACATATTGAAGGTAAAGACTAATCGGATTGATGTGCTGATCATCGATTGCGCAAGTATTATTACGGTTTACATTAATCGATTTTTCTTACAGATTTATTAAGAAATATTCGAACTCAAGTACTTATCAAACTAATTCGACCTTATACACGAATTAATATACCATTTATCTCGCAGGAACTCAACATTGATAAAGATGATGTTGAGAATCTTCTAGTTTCCTGTATTTTAGACAAGTATGCACCTTGTAAACCCCAAATGCTTGTACTTTATAGGTCTCTTCCTTTGTTGTTTCTAGTACAATTCAAGGAAGAATCGACGAGGTCAATCACGTTCTATTCCTCGAGAAACAAAACGTCAACACCACCCGCTATAATGCTTTGGACCGATGGACGAATCAACTTGGTGCGCTGCATGTCTCCGTTGTGAACAAAATGGCCTAAACTGTTTTAATTAATGCTAAAATTATTGATAAGCAATCGGCGCATAGGGCACGCACATCGTTACCATAGATGGTGTAGAATGATGCCAAACGTGTTAATTACTCAAGCCCAGTGACATTCTAGCTACTCTGATAGGATTACACTTGAACAATCACATTGTTTTCTAAAAGTAATTGGAAAGCATAGGGTAATATGCAAATGTATTTTAATTTTATTCATCTGGAATCCGTTCTAGCAATGGCATTGTTGGCAATTTAAGTTGATTGCTATTGTTTCTTGAGTTGTTGATAAGTGATAAATAAGGGGAAGAGATACAGAACAAGGCTAAACTAAGAAGTAATATTTCTAATGTTTTATATGATTGTCAGTGTTTAGTGATGATAATAAATAATTTAAATGTTTTAACATTTGATTGAATATCTGGGCGAGAAAGTAAGTTAAAATAGATTGTTTTAGCGTGATTTTCAAATATTAAATCAAGAATTATTTCAAATATTTCGTTTTAGGTTATATCAAAATAAATTTACTTTTAACCTCTTTTTGGTCTCATTAAAAAAGTTAGTAATTATTTCTATTTCAAAATCTTTATTAATTTTATAATGCATTTTAACTTCCATGATTTGTCTATTTTCTAGTCACAAAATATAACTACTCGCTATTTCATCGTTCGCAATCGGTTGTCAGCTGTCGCACATCTGTTGACTCGGCCAATCCAAACTCAACTGCTAACTTTATTTGTTATTAACACGCCTAGCAATAAATCGTCGTGGCATAACTAAACAATACAATTCACTGTAAATACCTGAACATTATTATTTCGCTGCTACTGTGATCAATTGATGTGGAAAGATGTTAAAACCTACACGACCGTTGTACCTTGCAAAGAGTTTGCAAGAACTTAATAAACAAATTATCACTCAATCTTATGGCAAAAAATTAAACTTGTAAGTTCTATCAATAACATCAATTATCAAGTTATATTGAATTATTTACTAGTGTAAACTAGTGCTAAATTAAATAAACATAAATTTCTTAATGCTTGTAGGTTATCTAGAGCTTCAGATAAACTAGCTGAGAATGTGTTTGAAACAAATCTTGATCATCCAGTGGATGAGGAGAAAGTCTATATCCTGGCAATGCGATATATTTATCTCGTTAATACCATTAAGGTCCTGGTGCAGAATGGAAAGTTCTTTTCATCTAGATTTGCATCCACCTTGAGGAAAGTGGATGAGATTAGAGCTGAAGTTGTAAAGTCCCTCACAATTCGCTATGAGACATTAAAGGCTACAAGTATACAAGAAAGTAAAGTTGGAATTCAAGATGGTGTTACTGTGGAGAGTAATAAGTCTAGTATTGTTAAACATAATGGTAAATCAGTGAAAATGAAATCTCTGATTACGCCATTTGTTGGTTTCAATTTGTTTTAGATGTTTACATTACTTCACATCAGTTATATGCATTAATGAATGATAAAAACATTAAACTGTTGATTATGGATGCAAGACCAAGTGCAGAATATGATCAATGTGCACTCAAATTCAAAAATATTATTTGTATGCCAGGGGAAATCATTCGGAAAGGGTTTGTACAACGTTATTTTCCTTCTAAACTAGTTTAAAGGATTTGTTAACCAATAAATTGCACATGAAATGGTTTTCTAGACTCTCCACTAATACTCTCCAACAGAAACTTTCTGCAACAACCTCAGAAATCTTTAAAACTCGTCATGATTTTGATTACATCGTCCTCATTGACTTAGATACCAACAAAATCTGCTATCAAACAACAAAACTCCATGACTTGCGAACTATTCTTGTGGAATGGGACCCAGATCAACGCTATCAGACTCTTCCCCTCATCTTGGAAGGTGGCGTTCGTGGCATGGCTGATAATTATCCTACTTTACTAACAAACCCTGGCACGATTTTCAACCAACTCTTCAATCAGTTCGATGATTTAATGAAGGACGACATTGAATATCCCGATGTTCAAATCTTGGAGTCACCTGATATTCTAACACCACCGTCTTTGGGAGCATACAACGATGTTACAATGACTGAGGAGTATCCTGAGCCTACTGAGTATCCAGAGCACAAAAAAGTAGTCCCAGAAAAGCCGGAAATTTCTTCTGGCGACAAAGAAACAACGATTCAGATAATAGCTCAGAAACTATTGACGATTTGTGAACATCAAGTACAACTAGAAGAAAAGCTCTTGAAGTTAACAAAGAAAAGAATTGAGACGAAAAAGAAGTTATCGATTGGCAATCTGACTAAACACGAAGCTCATATGATTCTAAATCGAATATCTGAGGAAATATCGCAGGCAGAGTCGTATCGACTTGAATTGGAAGAACGAAGACGTTTGATAAGGAAAGCTTTTGATAATAAATGTCAACATGAAGATGTATCCTATTTAGATTACATCTTTAAAGATGTTTCTTCCTTGGAAAAGAAGCGATTAATGGGCTATCAGAAGAGGAAACTTGCTGAACAAGAAGAAGTTGAGTTTGATAAGAACCTGGCTAAACCAGGCGAACCCAAATATGATCCAAGAGTGAAACCGAAGTTTACCTTTCCAGTACCTGATAGATCAACAAAACCGCAATCTGCAAACACCCTAGAACTTGAATTAAACGCCGTAATACAAAACTATCAAAATTCAGGCATTACAGGTCTTGTTAATATCAAGAATACATGCTATATGAATTCTCTAGTACAATGTCTTCGTTTTTGTCCATCAGTCGCGTATTTTTTTACAATGAGGAGCTTTCCAATTGGAAGACTAACTGCTTCGTTGTCTGAACTTCTGAAGAAATTGTGGATAGAGAATAGGGTTGCGATAAGGCCTCATAATTTCTATAACGAATGTTGCCAACTGCAGTCCAGAGATTACTCAACTGGAGAACATGAAGACATTCATGAATTCTTTCTCAATGTGACCAATGCAATGCATAAAGAGATGGCTGAGCCTCTCGAGACATCAGGAGACTGTACATCATATCTCACAGATTGGCATAAACACTTTAAAAGCAAGATTTCATTTATTAAAAGAACTTTCTTTTATCAATTGGAGGTGACGACCAGTTGTGCACGATGCAATTCAAGAATTGTTAAATATGAGTATGATAACAATGTGTTCCTGAGTATGGACTACGATCAGCAGAAACCCATCAATGTACAGATTGAAGTGGATAAGTTGATTTATCCAAGTAAAGATCCATCCGCCCAGAAGTACTGTTCTAAGTGTGAGCTGGAAATGAATGTCATATATCGAGTTACATACTATCCCAACGTGTTGGTAGTTAATATCATGAGATATACATACAGTATCAGAGAAAAGTGTGTGTTGAGATCTTTAAATGAAGCGTTCTTCCCTATGGAGTTGACTTTTGGGAGTGCTAGGTATAATCTGAGTGGAATTGCGTGCCACAGTGGGAATAGAGACAGAGGGCATTACACTGCGTGCTGTTATCACCCTGGCTTGCAAAAGTGGATTGAATTTAATGACGAAAATTGTTCGGTGGCGAACGTAAAGGATTCAAATTATCGCGTTAAGGCGTTCTTATTGTTTTATTCACTGTCACCGATACATGACGGCATAAATCGGCATTTTTTTCATTGATATTTATTGAAAATTGTGTGGAAATGGAGGGGATGATCTTTGATTGACTAGGATCAATGTGTTGTGATATGTTCTGAAAAGTTGTGCGAGTTGTGCTTGCTTCATTACATTTAAATTTTGTTACACTTGGAGATGTTATATTTATTATTATCATTTCACTACTACTACTTACAGTAATAGCTATTAATTAATTTTTATGAAGTACTTTAAGAATTGTTATGACAATGTTTATAAAATAGTTGCACCGAGGAAGGAGGACAGAGAAAAAGAATGGAGATATTTTATATATTTTCCTAATGCGTGTTTTAATCTATTGCCTTAAAACAAACTTTAAAATTAAAGACTGCTAGTTAAATGTTGGTTCTATTCTAGTTATTGTAGTAGTTAATATTGACTATCAATTCAAGTTAGCTACATATAACAAATACAATTGAGTATGTATTCAATTTGTTTACTTCTATTTGTTCAAATGTGCTTGTTGTATAATCGCATGTAAAAACGTTCCAATCGGACATTTCTAGACATTGCCTATGTTAATCCCTTAGAATGCGGAACAGTAGCGGTTAATTTCCGTGCGACCTTGGCTAATCTCCTGTGAAATGCGGTACCGCGTACGGTAGCCAGGAGGCTACCACTCTTTTATGCAGGGTTCATGGGAATCACATTCATGTGGATGGGGCAATACATAGAGTACTGTGAGATACTAAGGAAATCAACGCAATTTAGCCTAAATAAGCATTGATTACAGCGATTTGAATGAAAATAGTTTCGTTTAAAATCAATGTTAATTTTCTATACTAAAAAATAGGAACGGAGGTTTAATTAATTAGTTTTTGCAAAAACTATATAATTGTGGAATAACTATATGTACATTGTTGTTGTTCCACTAAATGTTTTCTAATACCTAAAATCCATGGGTAAAATAAAGAGGGAAATAGTATTTGGATGCATGTGGAACATTAGCTAGGTGTGGGCCTCTATTTTGATTTTAGGTAAACACTTTTGAAAAGCTAAATAAAATCTACTGCAGTTTTTCTTACTTTCGAAGGTGTCTACAGATTTACAGATTTCTAAGAACACAATATAATCCAAGAGAACTGTATGAAGAATCTATCTAGCTACGTAGACTCGACACCTGCATGCGCGCTACGAATCCTGCGCAACGCTAAGAAAATTGTCATTACAACTTTATCTAGAGTTTTACAACTTTGCGCATTTCTTGCTTTTGCAAATCTTGTTTCATCAACCTTCTGTATATAAATTGCTATCTCCTATTAGGACACAATCTTTCGAGGAATGTATTTTCTACCCAAATAATAATTTGAATTCAGCGTTCTAAAAGTTGTCTACAGTAAAACCTTACTTCGAATCTATTCTTCAAAAATAATTTGACTATTTTCTACACTGGTGCAAAATGGCACAGTACTTTTTAAACCCTTCAGACAAAATTTCATTGATATTTAGTGGATATGAAAATTGCACGTTCAGCTCCAACAAAAAATGAATAAAATCTTTTTTTATTGGAAGTTTAAAAAGTTTTATTAGTTAATGTTAGTAAGCCCTTTTATAAAATTTTTCTTCAAATTATTGTTTAATGTTCCAGTCTCAATTTGAGGCAAATTTAAGCATTAACTCTGCTTAGAGAGAATAAAACACGCTGAGCATATTAAAGTCCACAGCTCGACAATAATTAATAGAGTAAGTCTATCGTGGGGGCGGCTAGGCTGGTGGCTGGCTGACCAATGTTTGCACACCGGAAGTTATTTGCGGTTGCCAGCAATCATTTTCGCTTCTTCGCTGCGCAGCGCACAGTCCTATTACTTTCCGGTGCAGGACGAGTCCATATTGCTCATTCTCCGTTCTTGCCAGCGAAGTGAAATAAAGAGCAAACGCGCAAGAAGCTGGATTAGTTCCTTGGTCGTCGGGTGGCTTTCCCAACGTCGTAATGATTCTTGGTGAATTAACTGTTGCCTTGCTACGATGTCCAATTACATTTTGCAACAAATTTCTTCCTAACGAAATAAACAAAGACAAATCTTTACAAAAACTTTCAACCAAATTGCTTGGACTTAAAAGAAAGTAGTTTGGGCGTAGGTTTTATATGGCTTATAATATAATTTCTTAACTTGTTTAAATATAAGTAAACCTATACAAGTACACGAATTGGTTTTCTTTGTTTTTGTTTATTTTTGTTTCCCACTTGCGTGGGAATTGTTTGAACCTTAAGTTGCAACTACTGACGAGGCAACGTGTAAAATACTTGTGGGTGTAGCAGGGTGTTGGAATTGGAAAGTTTCGAAGGTCTTGGTTTACCAAGGTTCAGCATGCCCTTAGAAAATTAAAGCAGGAGAGGAAAGGAGTAAAGTTGGCTTTGTGCAGGAGGGTGCACAGATGTTGCACATGTTGCACCCTGCAGAGGAATCTATCATTGTCGTGGTCCAGACAGAAACACACGTGAGGATCATGGATGTCTTCCAAGCTAAGCAAAACAAGTCTAACAAGTAATAATAATGAGAACAACTGACAAAGAGAATTACAAAAACTCATTATACAATAAAAACTACCTTTATTATTTTTAAGACATCAAAAACAAGTTTTTCTATTTTTCGAGAAGATATTACAATCGTCACATTAATCTCAAAATATGAAGTCAATTTTACATCGCTGTATTATTAGTTTTTGGATTACACAGCAGTTTGTGTTGCTTAAGGATTTTCTTGTGGTTGCTATCACATATTGTGTGTTGTTGCAACAATTTTTCACCCACTAAGCCAACAAACGCCGCGGCGTGAAATATCGAAGCGGAGCATATTCCACATCGGTCTTAAGAGGACTCGTGCGATCGAGCGCGGATGGGGGTTTGAACATTCTGAAACATCTTTGGAGTGGAATAAGATGTATGTGCAGTGGCGCATTTGTGGTTGTCCTGCCTGCTTTAACTTGTCATTGGTCACACATTGTGGAAAAGTATGGTTTCTTCAAGGTATGGATTTTAGAATAACATTAATTTTTCTCTGGCGAAAGTTTACAATCAATTTCTAAGGGTTTAACTATATGTCATTTAGTAAATACAATTTCTATTCTTACAATGAAAACTTTTTTAATCAAATATTGATAGTGCTGTACGCGATTAAATCATCCACCTCCCTAGACGTCGGCAAAGTAGTGCACTGCTACCTTCCACCTTGTTTTGCTTGTTTCACCTTATACATTTTTATTTATATTTTCCGGTTTTTTTCCATTTCCTCCAGGACGTCGTCTGCCGCATGTGCTTTTTCATGCCCGCCGCTGCTCGCCACTTTGCCACCAGCGGGGCCGGATTGGCCCGATGGGATGGTTGGCAAAATTTCCCTCAGGATCATCCGCCTAGCAATCGAAAAAAGGTTATACTTTCGCTGGTGACCTCTGCTAAATTATTAAACTTAATTTAAATTTAGATGTTTTGTCAATACCTTTGCTTCGCAAAATTTATTTCCGTAGACAGAGCGCATTGAACATTTATTTGCACCCAAGTTATTAGCAGCTCAAAGACCTTAAGTTATATGGAGAGTAAATAAGATAATAAAATGCAGGTCCTTGGAGAGCATTTATCATTTTTTATTGTGTATGGCGCACATAAATGTGCTGTAATTACATTGTTCTTGTGTTTGCGTTTTTGTTGCGCCAAGCAAAGTTTAAGATCGGCGCCTGTGGAAAATTTGCATGAGTGAGCATAAATTTTAATTACCAGCAGATAATAATAAAAATGGGGCGGGATAATAAGGCAGGCGATGCAACAAGAAGTAGTAAATAATTTTGAAATATTGCTCAAAAGTTGGGATGGCCAAAAATGGGTCTAATAAGTTTTAATTATGTAGGGGAGAGTGTCGCATGTTAAATTAACCAGATTGCTATGATTTAGTAAGAAAAATGAAAAATATGTTATATAATGTTATTATCAAAAAGTCCTTTTGTTTAAATTCTTGACACAATTTAAGATAGGCAACCATTACACATGATTCGTAAGTTATTTGAATTTGCAAGTATCAACGTTCTAATAAAAATATTAAATCAATAATTAATTAATTCTGTCTTTAAGAGACGTTATTTATTTTCCACGTAATTGATTAAAAATTTATTCAAAGTGCGCTCTTTCATTTCAGACAAGAACATCAAACAATTTCCGGGATCTCTTCAATCTCAACTTGTCTATTGTTCAATGAAATAGTTTCCAATTTATTAATTGGTGCCCATTCAGTTATTGTCACTATTAATTAAAAATTTTCATTAGCCGAAAACTCTAAGATTTTGTTGCGATGTTGTATGTGTAAACTATAGCAATAACAACGAAGCGCTCGCGTTTTAGTATAAATAAATCACTTCCCTTTTTGAAAGTAAAGCAAGCAAAAAGAAAGCATCGTAAAACGCTTGAGCTTCAGCTTCAATGAGCATCCGCGCATTCGATAAAGTAATATTGCATATTATATTGCCCGCGTTTGCAATATTAAACGAAGCGTACGAAGTTGCCGGGGCTCAAAGGGCGCGAGCTGAAATATTAACGGCATTTAAACGTGTTTCGTCCTTCACGTGCACCGTACGCCTGTTTAAGTCCTTGCTCTATAGACGAGGATTTTGTAACGATTTCGAGGACTTATCGGAACGCTGTAATCGACACGAAACCGTATCTTGATGTTTTAATTTTTTCTTGTATTAGCAAGGTCAACGAAAAATTAATTTAAGTGAAACTGTACTTGCACCTTCGTCCCTTTTAATAACATTCTACCTTTTCGGAATGCTTTCAAGGAGATTGGCCTCTACTGCTACCACTTTAACAAAATAAATAAAACCAGCATGCCACAGCATATCATCAATTTCTGTACGCGGGTAGCTTACGTGTCCTGGGCAGGAGTGTAAATGTCAGCATCCTGGTAAGACTGGCAGGATGTGAGTGATGTTGGAAAATGCCGTCTGGCAGGCGCACAGCGCATATTTGCGACAAGTTATTTATTTCATAATGCATATCTTATCCTACAATTTATCAATACTTGTCATTTTAAGCTCCTAGGGGCGTGCGTTTCCATTTTGGTGCTTTTTGCATTTTTGACTTTGGATGAGTTCTAGTACACCAAAGAATACGAAAATGTTTTCAAATAATACTCAACAAGTGATCAAATAAATCTATTCTTGTTTTAGTGATAAAATTGCATTTAAAATATCTGATTTAATTTTTGGAAAAAATGTAGCTGAAGAAAAATTTATTTTTATTGAGAAATAATTAAAATTGCTTGCTGTGCGTACTGCCTACACTTTTGCATATTATTCTTGGCGTTGTCAAAGTTGGGGGTGCGTTGACAGCGCATTAATAGCATTCTTGTATTAAAAAAACTAAAGGGATTTTTTTAAAGTCCCTCCCTAGTAAGGGTAAAACACTCTGAGACACTAAATAAGAGCATCTTTTTTGAATTACTCTTTTTCAGTATTGGACGTTATATCCTAAATTCTAAATTAAAAACTCTCTCTTTGTATTTTCTAAGGTTTAAGTTTATTTTAGATAAATATTATCGAAAACCCTAGGTTTATGAGACCATCAGGTCCCTGATGGATAGGATACAATATTACATATTACCCATCGGCTCCAAGTTGAGTCTGTAAGCTTGATGTTTCATTTTTATTGTCGGACTTACGCCGGAAAAAAGGTGAAAGTGCTTTTGGGAAGCTTGCTTTTTCCATGCTCGCCAAGGGTGCGCATTTGTTATTCGTGCTGTGCGCTCTGAGCCGAGACGCGAGACAGCTTTTCATGTGGAATGTAGAGGGATGTAGCAACGTCAGCCAGGATGGATGTGCATCGTATTTGTAACGCGACGCAACAACGCGTCATGTGTTGCCTGAGTTTGGAAATTTATGAAGTTGTTTTGTCTATCAAAGCTTCAGAAAGGAGAAATTAGAGATGAAAAACAGGAAGTAATGTTTTGTAATATTTTGAATAATTTGTGTAGATTTATTGATTTTTCTTTATTTCTTGCATGCTATTTTTAAAATTTCCAATCTACCTTACACATTTTCTGCATCGTATACCTTCACATAAGTAATGAAAAGCCATCAAAATGTAGATGTAAACAACCCTCACATTTTCCCACCCTCTTTTCTTCTTCAACAAGCTGCAGATCCAGCGTTTGTCTTTTCGTGTCATACTCAACATGACGAGAAGACTGAATCCCCGCAAATCCGTCTCCTTGTCGCGCAATTACCGTGATTACCGCGAGATCGAGCTTCAGCTTGCAACGCGAAAATGTTCACCAAGGATATCACAAACATCTTGGATCCAACACCAACCCCCAGCGTAAGCACGCCAAGATTGCGTAGGTGTTTGTTTTAGTGATGAGACAACTTGACATAAGCATACGAGTGTGACATTTTAGAGACGCGTGATAAGAACAGGAAACAGGGATGCTACAGACATTGACAATGTTGCCTTCGACGAGTTAAATCACGCGACCTCGCTACCTCTCCGCCACTCAAACCACTGCCAACCCTCCCTCGTAAGTCTCAAGCTTCCTGTGAGCTTCCCGAAGCGTGTCGTACTTTATTTTATTACCGCCGCCTGACATTGCTGTGGTTCGATTGTAACTGGATAATGCAAAGCCATCTGCTAATGCACCAATAAGTGTGTGTGAAAGCGTAGCAAGTCGCGGCAAGGAATAGAAAATAAGCGGAAAATACAAACACTGTGCTAACACTTAGCATTATTATCTTTTAAATTTATGTACCAACGGCATTCGAGAGAGTTTTAATGCGAATTGTGCGGTTATAGCCGGCATTACGCAAATTACGCGCATTACAGTTCGCTAGGTGCGGTATAAGTATTGTATGCTTAACACGTACCTCATTAAGTTGGGGGCGGCGGAAGTCAAAAACAATAGATGCGACAATGAGCAATTGTAATTTCTATTCTTCTTGCGACCAAGGCAACGAAAACACTTTAAAGTTTAAATGACTATTTTTTTTGTGGGAAAAGGAAAACTAATTGTTGGCATACATCATTGAAGAAAAGTAGAGGACTATTTTGGCAGGTAATTACAAGTTTTACCATTGGATTTGTATAGTTTAAAAAAGATAAAATCAAATTTCAAGGGATTTTTATCATCTACGCAATGCTTTTCTACAAATTTTTAGGTAAATTTATTTTTTATTTAAACGATACTTGATTAACATTGAAATATGCTTTTCCACTTTTCGAATTCATTTTTTCATTGTATATTTTCTTGTTTCAAAGGGTGCAACGCACTTTTATGGTCTATGAATAGACATTGCAGCATTGGTGGCAAAAGCAACGGCTTCGAATAATTAAACATTAATAATCCGAGGATTTAGCAACTTGGGAGTGATTCAATTAAGACATCGTTGAGTGAGTATGCACCCTGCTTTTCCCAAATCATTGCGCATCTTGTTGTATTTTCCTATTTTCCTTTCTCTGCCTCCATCGTTCCCCCGTCATTCCTTCACATTGTGTGGGATTCTACAAACGGGCTGTAATTAAATTGGTTATTATCATTTCAAAAAGGTATTTAATTACGTAAAACTCCTAAAAATTAATATTTCCCTTTTCCGTAGAACATAGGAATCCTAAAATTCCCAAATTGCTCTTCCTGGTTCATTGCCTTTTCACGGGTTTAGAATGTTTTTAAGGCAATATATATTTGCAACAATTATTTACTAAGTTTGCCACGTTCACATCTGTATCTAACCCTTTCGAAAATCGCAGTAAAACGCAGTGAGTATTAGTGTGGCTGCGGCGGCGGTGCAGTTGGCAAACGAGCGAATCTCTTGCGCGCGCCACCACTGCCGCCTCGTTTGCCACACGAGAATGTCGCTGAATCTGAACAGCGGCGCGCTGTAAGTGCGGAAACTGGGCTGAATTAATGAGTGGTAACATTTCCGAGTGTAAAGTTGTCGGCGGCAGCGGTGGCGGCAAATGCTGGAGGTGCATGTGTGTCGGCGCGTGCTGCTAGCACGCTGCTACAGCATCTTTTCCACGTCCGCGCGCGAATTTCCGCGTCGCCAGACGCTGCACAACATTTTCCACTGGGATGACCTTATATCTACAGGGTTTGTCATTCGGTCGAAAAACAAATTGTATAACCAATAAAAGGATATAGATATAGAAAACATCAATCAATCGTAGATATATTGAATAAAGTTCTATTCTTGGGGAAAATAATTGTTTAGAGGAATTTTAGGATATTTAGTTCTTTAGAAAGATAGGCAACTACTTTAACTGTTGTTCCTTGATAATACTTGCTGCATTTTAAAAATTTTTAATAATAGTGAAACAGTAGCTACTCATCCACAACTCTATAAAATGCTGATTAATAATTAATTGTCGGTCAGAAATTAACGACTTTCAGTTCAAATTTACTTATTTTGTGATTTAACAAAACACAGTTTGCTAAAAATCTCCAAAAATTCCTGATTATTATTTTCACGCATCAAAAGAATATCCCAATACATCACATACTACTCTTTCTCTTAGAAAACCCATGTCTACGTTGATTGACGGATCTCAAGTTCTCCAAAAAAAAAGAAGCAAAAGATCTCATTAAATATGTATGATTAATTACTCACATCCATTCAACCCGTTTATTCTCTGAAAACCTAAAATACAGTTAAACACCTCCGTCAATTCCAAATGTAAGATAAAAGACCAGCAGTGTGTTTTGTTTGGCATTATGTAAGTGTTGATTTTTGGGCCAAATTATCACAACAGGAAGTAAAGGCATCTGAATAAAAGATCACTGCCTCGAGGGCATTTGCGTAGCAGGCAGCCGTCGCCTCTGCGATCCCAGAATGCAACAATTCGGAACACACTCGAAGAGAGTCAACAAAGGCGCTCGCATGGGAGGCCCTTGCTATGTTTGCAATAGATTTCGATGGGTTTCTTCCGACTTGTTGGGGCTCGATCGGATGGATAATCAGAATCAGAGTGCAGCACAATATCTAAACATCAATGGCAACTATTAAAT
>JAODGC010046186.1:20825-33867 GCA_027574925.1 Ecitoglossa quadriceps | reverse complement strand
TGGCTGCAAAACTGCAGGTGGCTGCAAAACTGCAGATGGCTGCAAAATTGCAGATGGCTGCAAAACTGTAGATGGCTGCAAAACTGTAGATTGCTGCAAAACTGTAATAGAGATTATCCAATTATTGAAAAGTGTTTACCTGTCTTCACAATAGAGGCAGCTCCTATATGAGCGTTCCACGAACACACAAATACTATTTCCTTCTTTGTTCTATTTACAAGTTTGAGATATCCTAAAACATTTTGTAGAACATCAACAATGTATATATAATTTACTACTAGAACTTAATTTTAAACTAATAATGTAAACACAACCATTTCCATTCAAATCGCGGTCATTTATACATATTTTGAGTCATTTTACTTAATTTCATCGGTTTATCTCATTTCTTCACATACATACTGCGGAAGTACCCTAACGACGGTTATCATTTGAATTAATTGCTTACGGATTCTAAAAACTTAGCACAATTACCTAGAGCACTCGCTGATCAATATAAAGTGAGATTCAACCCCATTAGTACGATAGTTTGGCGAATTTTGATGTCGGAGGTTTGAATTGTTCGTTGCAATATATGCGAAAATACCCAAGTGGCAGTTTGCTCTTAAACTAATTGCACACGGATTCTAAAAACTACACCCTTTAAACAATCTACAATAACATTTATCTGCATTGGTACAGTGGTTTTAGAGATTTTGATCGTACAAAGAAGAATTCATTATGAGAATACATTCTGGGGTGTTCAAGAGGCGATTCTTTCATCGACTAATTGCAACCCGGTTCAAAAATTCAACAAGATCACTTGGAGTATTCTCTAATCGGTCATTTAAAGACGAATATGCATCTTTCTCTAGAGTGCGCTTGAATCTTGATGATATTGGCTTCTTTTTGCATCCAAGTCAATAGACACAAATCCATTCTGGAACAGAATCATATGCATTTAATGATTAACTTAATGAAGAATGATTTCGTTACCTGATTGTAATTTACTGCTGCAAGATGTTAGCAAAGCCATCTGTTTATGCTTCATGCCCAGAGATTTGTTGTAAGCCATTGTAAAGTTGTAGTTTCGTCATTTCAAGGAATACCTGGAACAAAAGTAAGCTATATTGTAGTTGTACTTGATAATGTAGCGCACTTTTGCTATTTGCGTAAGCAATATTTAAAATTAATTATTTATAATAATATGCAAAACAAAAATGAGTTGGATGCACCCATCACTAATCAGCGCACTACTAAACAGTAAATGCGGAATGTGCTGTAGTGTAAACAATAACAGATCGCGCATCCCGCTTGGCTTGCCTGATGCGGCACAAAATTTGCCGACTTGTCTAATGCGCATCCGCTCTAACACCAAACACAGTGTATTGTATTCACTGCTTTCCACTCACGCGCGACCGATTTCTTCAGCCTATGCATGCGCATGTAGTTACCCAAATGCAATGAAAATGTTTAAACAATTAAGATGCATTAAATTAAAGAACATATCTTACTGTTCAACATCTTAGCCACCTAAGAGGATAGTTTTATAATTACAGGACAGGTGCGGTCAAAAAATGCAACTACACGTTTAGAAATTAGGATAAAAATTGCTCCAGACTTTATCTTATCAAAAATGCACTTAGGGCTATTCTGCTACATCAATATTCTCCTAATTCCTAGCGTATGCTGTGATGTAAACATATATCTCAATAATAATATGTATAGCGTACGAAATGCTCTTCTAGTATTGCATAATTACAAGCCAATGCTTGGGTCTATTTTCTAAGCGAAAAATTATAACTTATAAAATTAGGCAAAATAGTAATTATTTTTTAATGATGTCTAATTTATTATTATAATTATGCAATTGTAATAGTGCTGCTCATTATTTAGAAAATGATACAACTACCGTTAATGTAACCCTAATATTTTTCGTGCGGAAGAGCATTTTTCATCGTACTTATTTGCAACCTATTAGCTTGAAAAAACCTCCTAAACCTTTCCGTTGTTTTTTCGTTTTGAGAGAATTTAATGATAATTGTCATGACATTCTACGGCAATCGCAGGTAATCGCACAATGTTGGGAATTATTAATTATCCTGTGTTGATAGAAAAACGCTTTTAACACTGCGCAATAGAACAAATTAAATAAGCTATTGTAATAACTCGGATTCTTGCTAAGTTATGTTTACTAATTTAAAACAATTTAAATTTCATAATAAAGTTTGTATGTTACCACTGCTAGATGGGTTGCATATTACGAATCCTGAATTCAACCATATATAAAGTTTGGTTTTGTTTCGTTTGCTGCCATTCGCTTATTCGGCATATTGGGCATATTCCTTCTCTGCTCTATGGAGTCTATAGTATTCGCTGCCATTTGCGTTTTGGGCCCTTGGTGGGAACATAGGTTATTCGTTGTTGATTAGTGCAGTTCGAATGTTTTCCTGTATAAAGGACCATTAATTTACTGAAAATTTTTATCAATAGTTATACCCAAGTGTCCTAACTCAACCTAATCATGGATCAAATGCTACCCAGCCCAGGGTTCTCAATCCCTAGTATAGGTAAATGATTGCTAAACCACATTGGTTTGATGTGATAAACAAATGATGTATAAAGTGCACCTGTGTTAAAATAAACATGATGACATTTAGTGTTTTGTTCCTATGTACTCTGAATTATAATACTTACTTACAATTGATTCTTTTAGGGACACCACTTCATCAACCAGAAGAAGATCAACTAATTATACCAAACATTATGCCTGCTCAACTTCCTTCGTCTTCATCACAAATGCCACCACTTGCACCTATGGGGAGCTTAACACCCACATTAGGTCTTGGTATTGGAGGAATGGGCATGATGTCACAAGGAAAATTATCTTCTGTTTCAGCTGCTGCTTATGGATTTTCCACACCACAGACACCAGTATGATAATAATTCAGATTATAATTGTTATCTAATAATTAAACAATTTTTAGCAACCTTCACATATACAATCCCCAATGGTAAACTTAGGAGGCTCAACTAGTTCTGTACCTCCACCCAGCATTGGTCCAACTACACCTGCACCAGGTACACCTATGACACCACATTCAGCTGACCCTTCAATTGTGCCTCAATTACAGTGAGTTTTAGTTTGCAATTAATTGAAAATTGATTCTAATCAAAATTTTAAACTAATTTGTGATTAATTTTTAGGAATATTGTGTCCACAGTGAATTTAAATTGTAAATTAGATCTCAAAAAGATAGCTCTTCACGCACGTAATGCTGAATACAATCCGAAACGTTTTGCTGCTGTAATTATGCGAATTCGTGAACCTCGGACCACAGCGTTGATCTTCTCATCTGGTAAAATGGTGTGCACTGGGGCCAAAAGTGAAGTGGATTCAAGATTAGCAGCTAGGAAATACGCGCGCATTATTCAAAAATTAGGTTTTCCAGCCAAATTTTTAGATTTTAAAATTCAAAACATGGTGGGCAGCTGTGACGTCAAGTTTCCAATTCGGCTGGAGGGATTAGTGTTAACACACAGTGCTTTCAGTTCCTATGAACCTGAACTATTCCCCGGACTGATCTATCGAATGGTGAAACCTAGAATAGTATTACTAATTTTCGTGTCCGGTAAGGTGGTGCTTACGGGCGCGAAAGTGCGGCAAGAAATCTACGAAGCCTTTGATAATATTTATCCAATTTTGAAAAGTTTCAAAAAACAGTAATCTGTCATTTTGCGAAGTGTTGCTGTAGATTTATTTGAAACGTGATCAAGAGTTTAAATTTGGTTAAACGGGCATTTTTATCAAATGAAAAGTTTGAATTTATTTTTGTTTATCGCCGTTTTGGCAGCAATCTGTTATTTTGTAAGAATACACGAGAGTGTCCAAAGTATTAGCAAGAAATAATTTTAATATGAAGGGAATTAACCATGGATATTTAATGATTTTCAGCCTTACAATGGGCACTATTGACAATGTTATTTTTCTAAAATAACTTATAATAAAGCAAATATCAGGAGATCATTGCCTTAAACTTTAGCCGTCATTATTTAATCTTCAATTCTTTAACACAAAAATCAACATAAATGCAAAACAAATAATACATATCATACATTATTGATGTCCCACACGATCTCTAGGGATTAATCGTAGCTCAGAGCCATGTTTCAAGAAGATATTACCTGCCACAAAACGATAACAAAAATTATAACACACTACATTCAAGGTTTAAGATAAATACCCGCTGTTTGTTGTGGATTGATTCCTACGCCATCATCAGTGATAATGGCAGACGTCGCTGGTGGAACTTTGAATTCCTCTGCGGCAAACTTAAGCACAGCGGTGAAAGGTGTATTCTCCGGCACACTCAAACTACAATAAATTACAATTGTTTTAAGAGAACTATGCTTTGTCACTATATTATTTCTGTTGTTACCAATAACAAAATAGTAAGTGTCAAAGTAATTGCACCCCATAATACAATGAATATCAGATACATCGTTGCTAAAGTGAACGAAACACTTAATAAGTCACAAGTTATCCAATTTATTTTCAATTTCAAACCATACTTTGGTACCAATAGTACTTTTTGCACTATTAATCCTCTTCCTTGTATAATTCTTCAACTGAATAACTTCTGAATTATAAAACATACTTAATATTAAGCATACATGATGGAAGGTTATTGAATTACAGATTGAATTAGAGTCAATAACCCATAAATTATCTTCATAATTGAACATTGTTATAACATATACAAGAAAATCCATGTACAACTCACAGAAATGTGCACATTTTGCTGATATTTGCACAACTATTTCAATTACTTCCTTGCTTGTTAATGCTAACCAAAACTTTTCACATAATGTTGAACGATCTAACATTTTCGGTTCTAGTTTACTTAAAATCAATTGTTTTAAGTCATTGCTGGCATCACTTGAATTTAATATCGGCAGTAGTATTTTTATGTTTTGTTCAATTTTATAAACACTTAGCATTGAATCTATATTCTTAGCAACAACTGCAGCATTGCTGATCTTTATTTCTTCATTCCAAGAATCTATCAGTAACTCATTACTTAATTCTTCCCAATTGATTTGTTCTGCATTCAGTGAGATATAATTGTTTATTGCCTTGATACTATCAGCTTCATTAATAATGTTTGTTAATATATTACACAAATCTTCTTGAGATTTTAAGGCCAAAAATACTTTCACTGCTATATCACAAAAGTCATTATTAGACTCAAAGTATTTAGCTAATAGCATTGAAATTGCATTTTTATAAAATTCAATATTATAACTACTCCCACTTTTTAATTCCTTTTGGTTGTATAAATCTATACATGACTTCAAGTGGATTAAGTGACTTTGATTATCAGCTTTCTCCATAGCATCTTCAACAAACTTGGCTAGTTTGAATGAATTAAAAATATAATCACATTCTGCATCTTTTAATGCACCCTCATAGGCTTTGACATATTGAGTAATATTATGAAGAATGTCCAATAAGTGAGATTCACAAGCTTCATCATTATTTGCCATGGCAGTTAGTTGCTACTACAACCTGAAACAAAATTTGTGTACTGCAGCAACTAACTACCATGACTGACGTAATATATGAAATGATTATTAATTAAGTACTCACACTTTGAATGGTAATTTGGGATCAGACGTTAATGTTATTTTGAATGTTACTTTTGACCTAAAATGTTAATAAGGAGAGGTTAGAACATATGTTTGCATAAAAATATTGTGTTCAACTTACGCCATTCCTTCTTACGGTATATTTACTTATAGAACTTATAGGATATATTTTTTAATTGACGGCTTTGCCTTTAAGGGGAATTTAATTTGGCTACGTTGAGAATTATTATTTTTCAGACGCCAAGAACGAGTAAACAATGAAGGATGGTGAAAGGAGAACTTGAGGCCTTGAGCAAACCGCAGCCAACAGTGCATACGGTGGAATCCAAAACGAACCGAAAAATTCAAACGTTATAATCAGTATTTATCTATTTATAGGAATAAATTAATAATATAATTAATCTTAATTTATTCCAAAAGTACAAAAATATGCTTAAATTTATTTCTTGCTTGCGATAATACCTTATTTAAACACAAATAACATAGTTTATATTTGTAAGCCGAAGAAAACCGAGAACAAACAGTGAATTGTCATTAAAGAATAAACGGAACAAACGAAGAACGAAGCAGTCAAACTAGTTGAACGCTAAACATTTTGCAAACTTATCAAACATAAATACATTTCGTTCAAAATAAGTAGCGAACATATTCTTTGTTTTCACCGTTACATACGTTATTGGTGTTTGTTTGTCTTCAAAAGTATGGTTTTTAATCTTCCAAATTAATTCTGTTTATATCAACAAGCATTAAATATAACCTAAAGATGGATATGATTGAGAATCTTTTGTGCCCCCAAGTTTGCATGGACGTGGATGATACCCCTCTGCAAATAGGTTTGATATTTATAAGCTCCACAAAAGTTATTGTATGTGTGTGACCATGGTATTGAATTTTAGAAGCTCCTGCAGATGAACCTGAGGAGTCTCCTGAAGCTCATTTATGTACATTGCCTGCTTCTCTACGAGTCAGATGTAAGTTTCATATTTGGAACTTTTATGGGTATATCTCAGTCAATATTAATCACACCAATATACTTGTTCATTTGCAGTAATCTTGGATAACCAGTTTTCATTTAAACAAGAGCAGCTACCTCATCCACTTAATATGTTTGAAGAAGCAAGTCTTGCAGATCCATTGTTTTCTGAAGTAGAATACCTACAGAAAGCAAAACTACACTGCACTGTATGTAATGTACATATTGGTACCTCACTGATAGAACAATTGAACAGATATATTCACCCTGAGCTGAATACATTGATGTGTTATAGTTGCTATGAATTTTATGGCACTGGGGAGTTTGAAAAGGATGAGGATGGCAGTGAAATTTATTGCAAATGGTGTGGACAAGGAGGAGTTGTAATTTGCTGCTCAGTTTGTTGTTATGTGTTTTGTTCTACTTGTGTGAAGAGAAATTTAGGTGTTCTGGCACTTACACAAATCCGAACTATGGATGAATGGCAATGTTTTCTATGTGACCCTAAGCAACTTTCAAAGTTTCATATAACTTCCCACGTTTTACATGAATATACTATGAAACAGTTAAAGTGAGTAAATGAGATTTTAGAGGTTTATTTATAGAATTAAGTGATTTAACTAAGTATATTTGCGTTATTGCAGGCTGGCTGTTGTCAAAAGGGACATCATTATGGTAAAAGATGATATATCAACGTGTTGTAAAAGGAAGAAACGTAAAGCACTCGATTCTGATGAAGAGTTTGTTCCTGAACGGAAGAAGAAACCCAAGCAAGCTGCAAATAAAAGTTCTCTGACTAATGCAAATAAACCTGAAACACCACCTCCACAACCAAATCTATTTCAAACATTACAATTGCAATCAAATGTGACGTCAGCAAATGCACCTATTGTGAAGTTGCAAGTTAGCTCTGAGACAGTGTTGCCTTCGTTAGCAACACTGATGCCTTCACTATTGAAGGCTATATTGCCTCCAGGTACTACTCCAAAAGAACCTATACAGGTTCAATACCAACCTGGCATTCAGGTTGTAAACACCAAACCGAAGATAAAGCTGGATTGGCTCATGAAAGCAGTGGGAACTGCTAGAGTGCAAGGGCATAATTTACTGACAGAGATTGAAAAGGTCCAGTTCTCATCTAGGAGCGCCCAGAACTATCAAGATCTCGCCAATATGCATAATCAATTACAACGAATTATAGCGAGTTGTACAGCTAAATTAGTCATGGCTAGAAAAGATATGCACCATGCTTTTTTAAAGTACTTAACATTGAATCAGATTTCACATGCATCTATTCCCAATGATATTAATTCGCCATTAGTGATGAGTGCATCTGTACTTGATAATAATATAAGTACTAGGATTCTAAACAATAACCAATCAAATGAGCCGATTGATTTGTGCGATGATGATGACGATGTTGTTAGTACTGGTGATCCCCTTAACACTAGTGATTGTGTACCAGTAGATATAACTAGTGATTGTGTGCCAGTAGACATAACTAGTGATTCTGATTTACAAAAGGACAAACCTTCACAGGTGATAGGTTTATCAACTATGGAATATAAGAGGGCAATATCAGCAAGAGTTGTTTTGACAAGACATGATTTTTCAAAAAAGTTACATCAGATTGAGACCTTTAAACTAATAGAACAGGTTGAGGCACCTAAAATTATTAAAAAAAGAAGAAGTAGGTCCAGGAAAATAGATAGTTCTCCAATATTAATAGTTGATTCTCCTGAGAAGGGAGTTTCTGAATGTAAAGTATCTCGGGTGAGGAGTGATTTGGATGTTAATGATGATTCGAACATAAACGCCATTAATGAAGAAATAAATGAAGAAAGAACCCCAGATGATGTTCCTAATCAAGGAAATATCATAACTGCTGCCACAGATGCATCTACTGAAGAGTTGAATTCTGAAGTTATAAATGAAAATTTTCTAAAGAAAGCAAACGTTTCAGTAAAGGGAATTGTATCAGATAAAACAAAAACATCCATCTCGGATAATATACCAGAAGAAACTATAAAAAGTTTTGAGATTACTCCTGAACTAACTGAGGCGGTTGTAGAAAACAGCGCGGAATTGAACATCAAGACTAGTAATAGTATTATAGAAAATGTTGGACATACATCCACAGAAGTAGAAAATGCAATGGATACTGTACAAGATACGGAAAAGCTGGACACTGAACGTGAAACAGAGAATAGAATTGAAAATACTCTTAAAGAAATAATGGTTGCACCCTCAGAAGAAATATTTGATTCCATAAGGAATTCTGCTATTAACACACTAAAGGACCCTATTATTCCTGAGGTATCTTCATTCGACTTCGTGCGTGAAATGCAGAATGAAATCCATTCCACCGGGGGTAACTCACCACTCATTTCGGAAATCAATCCATCAGTGGCAGTTGTATTCAATGCCATAACACCACAAAGTGCAACCGATATTGACACTAACGATAATGTACAAAGTCAAGCTACAAATGAGGAAGTACAATATGTGATGTATTCTGGGAATGATCCACTAGCATGCAATACTGGAGATGAAGTAATGGAAAATTCAGTACTTGATGTGGCACCTCCAGCGATTTCTTTAGAGGAGATGGTTAAGATCTATGAGTAATTCTATCGTTGACGACTTAATTACTCATTATGTTACGATAGCCTGAATAATAATATTCACTTTATACTTAGTTAACGGTCCCTTTTTATATATCCAAGTTCATCTGTTTATTTAGTTTAAACCGTTACTAATGCTTATGTTCACTTACATTTGCGTAGTTTTATTATGCTATAGTTGCGTATGGTTGATATTTTAGAATTTATTTTATTTACATTTAACCTGCTTTCATTGAAAATTCTCTTTGTTGAATAAAACATTTAACATTACATCAACAGAGAGTTATTTATAGATGACGCTCTATGCATTTTACGTCGAGTTCTAAGATAGTTGATAAATTACTCCTTGATAATTCATGTAAAAATTTTATGCAAACTTACAAAAATAATAAAGTAATTAAAGCTGCGTTTGCAACGACTGTCGCGCGACATGTGTAAATAATATTGAGGATACAAAAACGATATTATTTTATAGCGATGCAAAAATGTACAATGTTTTACTACACCCTATAAATTGATTGATTGTATACAATGTCTGATGTATATAAATTCACGCGATGGTTTTATATAGTCAAGCTAGATAGATAGATAGATATTCATCTGGATAATTAATTGATTACAAATAAATTAAGATGGTAAAAAATTGTAACGTTAGCCTGTATACTCTAGTTATGTAAATTTATAGTAAATATGAACACACATTGTTTTTTAAATATAACTATGCTGCAATTGTATATCATGGACTTTTGGTTAGTATTCTGTGTCATCCGACAAAAGCGTCCGATATATAAATAGAAGATATGAAAACAACAAATGTAGGATTTGGGCGAGTGAGGATATGTCAGAGGGACTCTAGATTGAGTGGGAATTTGTGGAGGGTAATAGTGGTCGAGCGCTTTTGTCGGCAAACCATTATTCTTAGATGCGAAAACATTTATATGTTCATAATTATATTGTAGATTGTTAAAACAGTTCAATGTACCCCGATTTTCTCCAATATTTTACATATCAAAAATATGCGTGTGCTGGTAGTTTGTTTAAAATTTCCTTCATTTGTTTTCACAGTTTATATTTAGTCACAAAGCGATTTAATATCTAAAATGGCCCTTTTTCGCTCTGCCATTATGATATACCCTAAGAGGTGTGTAATTGCCATTGCTGGCTGAACTAACTCCGGTGCCGTTAACAGTGGACGGTGCTGGACGTGGTGGTAAACTGAGAGGAGCTACATAGGTGGGTTTCAAGAATAAGTGGTAGACAATAAAATAGATTGTTGCGAAGATGGCAGCTACAATAGCAAACCATTGGTGTACATTCTCAAATTGATCTGGTCTTCCCGAGTAGGCTAAACCGCCGATTAAAGCTCCAAGGAAGCGACCTAGAGAGAAATCAAAATTAATATTATTACCAGTTGTTAAATGTAGGAATAGCGTCTCCACTGCTTTCCCATTTGGAACACACATTGTATCTAACGGGAAGGCCTTGTTTGGTCAACATAACTGCCATTATGTAGTTGGTCATTTTTACAAAGTTCTTACCAATGCAGAAATGAGCAATAACTGGCATTGCTTGTCCACAAACAGTAAAACGTCGTGGGATCAAATGTCTCAAGTACAATACGGCAGTAATCCACATCATGTGAAGGGTAAAGATTTCCAAAGCCTCACAGAAGAGAAGGAGGCCTGGGTCTTTGATGTAAGTCAATCCTAAATGTAAAATTTATGTATGGATTAACTTGATTTACAAGCAAATTTAATCGAAATACCTGTATAATGTAGAATGTAGAACGTGAAGCAGGAAATTAAAATGTTGGTATGCCCACAATAATCAACAATTTTCTCTGCATAAAATAAAAATGGTACTGCTGGTAAAGAACCCGCAGTGATGGCCAATCCAATCAATAGTGGTGACCCAGCAAGATCCCCAATCCTCCATGGGAAGTACGAATCAATCGCACTCCAGAATATACCCAACAAAGTCAAAACAACAGCAAGTCCAGCCGTTTCCAAACTATACTTCCTAATTGAAGACATTGGTAAAGCCAACAGACCACATCGTGTATGCCACCACCATTCGGGTGGACTCAATGGCATCTTCCAATCAATCAAAATAATTATAGCAGCTAGTAACATCATCGCTGAGAACAATATCAACGACACTAATGGAATATCAATTCCTCCAATTAGAGGTGCAAAAATGGCAAGTCCCAATGCGCCACAAGCAAACTGCTTGCCAACATCTCCACGACCAGTGGAGGTTTCTCTGGTCGCGATGATAACTGCAGCTCCAATCAGGGCTACTGCTGCAGCTGGGAAAATATCAGCAAAGGAACGGATAAACAAATACAACCAGAAACTAATGTTGTTGTATCCACATTCAGTAACTTTAAGCATATTTTCGGAGCGGTATGGTTCGTACACGTTGCATTTTACGATGGGTCGGCATTGATGGGCACCTCGGCTGAAGTTGGCGTGAATTTCTTTTCCAATACGGCAGTGGAACTTGGATCCAATGGGATACGAGCATATTGCTGGTGGTTCATCTTCATCATCGGAAACACGTGTTACTGAAGGATTGAGGGCTATATTGAGGTTGATAGGTTTAGAGAATTTTGTGAAAACTTCACATACAACGGTCCCATCACGATCAGTGTAGCAAAGATGGGGATGTGGGAGAACTTCTTCAATTTGTTGTTTCTACAAATTTATTGCGATTATTCATTAGCATAAGAAGAATGATATTTCTGTAACTTACAGCGTCTTCTACTTCCTCTTCAACAATAATATCATTCTCGTTATAGTCGTTATCATCAAGACCATCCTCGGGGCTAGCATTTATAGGATCCTGGTCTGGGAAAATAGTGGTAGGGGAATCGGTGTCAAACTCCAAGTCAGTAGAACAAGTGAAGCGACAGTTTGAAACAAAAAGGGAACCTCTCTATAATAAAAATACACAATATTATTGATGATTAATTGAGTGTTAAATTAAAACAAACCTTATCTGGATTCCACTCATGACAAGTTTGCTCAGTTGAACACCGTTCTTGAAGGACCATTCCGCCATTTTGGTCACAAGTAAATATCACGTTTGGAGGACTTCGAACCTAAAAACCACAGCTATTACAATGAATGGCCTTTGAAGGTTTCATATGCTTTACTTACAATAACTGGTACTAATGTTAACATCCAATATAGAATGGCGCTCATAATAAGACATACAGCAATCATGACCCTTAGATACCTTCCAGTTTTGCTCCGCTGATTCCCACCTGAACCACCAGCCAGCTTATCAGCCAGCGGTCCAGCAATCGCCGGGCCTAATAATGCAATACATGGCGCCACAATCGAAATGGTCTTAGATTCATCCAGGGTGAGACCCTTGGCAGTCATGTGCATCGGCAGAAAGGGAAACAAACATCCCAATCCGCCAAAGAATAAGAATATCACACATTTCAGCGTTATGAGGTTTGTGTTGATGTATTTCATGGTCGTATTCTTGAAACCGCTTAGAGAGAATAAAAACGTAAAACAATCACGCTGTGTTGCGGATAATAAAAGTCGGCCTATAAACTACTGGACTAGTATGCAGGAGAGGCGAATTTGAGGACGCGTGGATTACGTCATCCTGGCGAGATTCGTTGAGCAGCGCGAATTCATCTGGAACAAAATAACAAAAGGTCTGATTATTTTGGTTATTATTCTGCCAACCAAATATAAAAATAGAAGCTTGGAGTTTGACTTATAGCGAAATTAACTGAGTTGTTGATATTGTATACGAAGTGTCTGATATTCATTGTATTAAGATGAGTTTACTTTGG
>JAODGC010046175.1:26407-36516 GCA_027574925.1 Ecitoglossa quadriceps | reverse complement strand
TGATTTTTAAACATGTACTTTTATAGTTCTTGAAATGGCCCGCATGTGTCACAATTTTTACATACTTAATTTTTTTTTTAGATATTTTAAAAGACTTTATCTTAAAATATTTCGCTATATTTATATTCTTGCCATTGTGTTTCGTACGATAAAGATAATACTCTGGGCTGAAAAAAATAAACGAAACCGAATTGTACAACAAGACGAATGCTGGAAAAACTTGAAAACAGTGAAACAGCACTAGAAGCGTTATACGTCACTGGAAAAATTCACGCGCGTTCAGCACAAACGAAACGAAGAAAGTCTTTGTATTCCAATATCATTCGCTTCCCGGACACCATTTACGCACACAGATTTATTTGAGGCGAGAACCGAAAACATGTTAATACCATCACATCACTTTTCAACGCTGTATTGCTTGTGGATTTTGGTACGTAATATAAACAAGTATTTTTACTTGGCTCTGAATATGATACATATTTATTTTATTATTCGACTAAACCATTGGTCTCTAAATGCGTGTTGTTGTTGTTTATTGTTGGAATCCTTTGTGTGCTAAATTATGCCCAATCCCACCAGCTCGACGTATTTTGAGGATGAGATTTAATTAAATTATTCATTATCACTTTTCACATGGCGCACGTGGAGGTGTTTTAGGGAAAATGCGCTTCGAGCGAATGGCTCCCGGGTTGGAAGCGGTAGTAATTATTAATTTCGCAATTGGAATTCGCCGCCGCCCGCTACCGTCGCTTCCTTGGTTTCACTTCCCGTGCAGGCGTTACTTACCTGCAAGTTGCCATTTTGTTGTGCTGGTATGATGCGAGATAGAGGGCTGGCAAGTCGATGTGGGGAGCGAAATGTTGAAAATTACATTTGCATCGGCGTTTACTGTCTTGCTATGGGTGTGTGTAACCTCAGTAATGTAATAAAAGTGGGTACAAATCAATTACTGTACAACTGCGAATGCTTTTAAAAAACGTGTTTCAACTTTTAAGCTTCGTTTAAAATAAAGTGCTGCAAATATTATAAAACAAGTGCTAAAGCAGGATTTATACTTGCTTTGTATTTACACGTGCAATTTCAATTATGATTTTAACAATCAAGATTACTATTACAAGTTGTCATCATTCTATAAAACTGTACACAGAATACAGAATATATAGAACTGGTTTTACTTACTCATGAAATGCGATAATAACGCATGTAATATTTTATGATTATACCTACCCATTCATTCTATTTTCTCTACATAACCTAAAATGCGAATTGAAAAAAGTGAATTACAATTATCCAAACTTCAGAGGTGAGATTGTGTTACAACCGTAATAAAAACATCATGAAACTATTTTTTCTATCTATGATCAACCATCAGCGCGCTAATAAGTTTTTAACTACATATCTCGCCTTTTTGAATCAATTGTACTCTCTTAATATATTTTTATCTACTCATAATTAGCATGTTGCATTTACACCATTCTCCTTAATTTCACAATTTTGTTAGCTCTGCCTTGATTAAATTTATCAAATATTTTATTTCTTTAGGTTTTATTTTTCCTCAAAACGAAAATAAAGTTTTTATATAAAGTCTGTCCGTTTAGCCTTCTCTTCTCTATATTGCTGCCTCTATATTTTATCACTAATACATCAAATGTTGCTCCATAGTTGGCATTTTCTCGAATCTTGTCACCCTGCAGGCTCCTACATTGCCGTCGTTCCCTATCAGGTCAGTCTAGCACGCACATGGAATGCCCGCTGCAAGCCGCCACCCGTGTGCAATCAACACTCTTGGGCGATTGTCTGTCATCCATTCCGGTGGATGCTTGTCATTTGCACACGTGTGTGATTGCATAGACGCGTATATATCAAAGCACCACCTTTATGTTCATCCATCAAAGACCTGCATTACAACAGCCGGCACAACTACATTGTTTTCAGTGCAGATTCCTAGAGATGTGCTCTACTAAGTGTTGACCAGTACTGGATTTCTGTAAATTAATCTTGATTATTTAGGGGATGTCATATAAATTCTGCATCCTCCTTACATTTACATGTAAATATTAGCAATGTGCTTAAATTCCAAGCTGCTAGAATTTTCAAGGACACAAGAAGGCTTATACCCTTCTAGATAAATTTAAAGGAAAAACACTTTAGAATTTCCTTTCATGACACAAGAAATATTGTCTAAGTAATAAACGTTTATCTTTTTCTTATTAAAATCCTCCGTACGTTTATTAAATTAAAATTAAATGTTTAGTATTTAGTAACAACAAGTGGAATATTTGCTTAATTTGTTGCTTAATTCAGCCTAACATTTGTTAGTAGTCTGGCAAGCTTTATACAAAAATGTGGCAAAAAATATCAAAGTAAACAGTCAGTGCGATTCAAAAGACGACTGATTATATAACGATGTGGGGTATGTGTATCAATGGTAGCTCAATGGAAAACCCTGGGGCGTGCTATAAAGAAAAGTCACCGAAATTATAATACTCAATCTGGTTAGAATGATATCTGAATCGATGCGTCTCGACGTGAAGTATTTTTCTTTTGAAATATTCTACAAACGAGTCCTTACATAAAATTTCCCTGGATTTATTAAGAAAAAATTGCATTCTGATCAATATTCTTCGCACATGTAAATGTTTTAAATTATATTCTAAAGTGATTTTAATGCTTTGATTGCACTGCATATACCTCATTTGTTCTGGTCGACAGCAACAACGCTCGGTTTATAATAATGTTAGAGAGTAATATCAGAAGAAACTATGCAATTTCTTATTGTTTGAATTGCGCACTAGTAGCAAGACATCCATATTTGTCTGTCTATAATTGTTAGTTTATATGATTCGGAAAATTTCGTATTATTTGATACGGCAGTATTAAATCTAACAAAGAAAATGGGGAAAAATAAATGAACTAAAAATGTATCTTTCCCTTCTGAAAGTTATTTGGATATGTTTCGAGTAGTTTCATAGAGATGGCGACAGTCGCAACCACACAAACAGTACTCTCTCTTAATACTTTCGTGCTTAAACAAATTAACGGTACATTTTTGCCTTTGTACAACTTTTACATCTTGCACATAATTTTGGAAATATCAGCTTGATATCTTTTGAGTTTATCAGTTATCTAGGTTTGGATTCGTTGTAATATATATAGATGGCGCTTATTCTATTAAGTCATAATGACAACTTACTTATTAAGATTACATTATTGGGGAAAGTGTAATCTAGTGCAAAAGGCATTTACATTCCCTCTTCCCTTTTATGTTTCATAAACGCAGTTTATTACTATCTGAATTTATCCATTCCATTCATTTGTTGCGTCCTGGAGCACTGCATCACAAAAGTTTAATTAAACGTTTGTGAGCTTTAGCTCGCCTCGCTATAGAAATTTCCTATCGAATTTTCCTTCCACACTTGCTTTGATACGAGCATGTATGTAATTGCACAACCATTACCTGCGACAGATTTAATTGTCACGCACGAATTCACAGCTCACCACACAGGAACTTTGTCAGCATTCATTGTCTGACTATGAATTAAAACGAGAAATGGCAGATAGGTGGTGCTAAATTGTACCGACGCGAAAGGGGCGGCCAGTAGTTGTAAGCCAAATCGCTTACATAAACATACACTTTATTTATTTAAACTGGTTGAATGCATCTGAAGATAATCGTATGCACAAGTGATAATGTGAACGTGGAACGTGGACTTAGCAAAGTATTACTTTGTTGTAAAATAATGTACTTAATTAACAAGACTATATAAACTGATTGCGCTTGCTACCACATTTACGGGGACCCTCAGCCTTCCCAATGAGCACCACTCAAGTAAATACAAAGACAAGAGTTTACTTCACCTTACTGAAGCAAAATACAATTTGAGCCAGCGCTCAAAATCCTAGCTTTGAGTACTGGGTGTATGGGCCAGGCAATCAAATAAACATCTCCTTCACGTTGACCGAGCTTTATTAGAGAAATTAACAAATACAACTATATATTAAACAAAACAAATTTATATCAAATAAACAACGATAAACTGGACGTATTATGATGTCTGTCTTCTAGCCATGGACCATCCATGGTCAAAGAGAAAGACATAGACCATACAAGAAGGATGACCAGGAGGGGTACGGGGATTAGCGACACGGCACAGCAATTTAAATTTTAACACGATATAGATACGATAGGAATTTGACGCCAATATTTTCTCCGATTCAGTACGTTGCAAAATTATCAAGAAAAAAAAAGCTTTGGCGCCTTAGTAAGCCCAACATGGTCTGCTTACATTGGCCGTAACATGGTCTCAACAACTTGGACCCCATCAAGCATTTTTGATTGCAAACAAGTCGCGACTTGAGTGGTAAATAACAAATAGTGTCCATGTATTTTCTAAGCTTTATTTTTTCTTTTTTAGTTTTACTTTCAACATTCTGGAAGAATACCTACCTGCCTCATGATAGTTCTTCTTTCTTACATTTTTTTTAATTGTGGCCTAATCAATCAAATAAGTCATCACTTACCAAAAATTACCAAGACATTATCGTAGCGCAACTGCTCGTACCCTGGCGAATGCCAGGGAAAGTCACTTTGAGCTTATCGCAGATGTCTTTCCTGTCCTGGTGGGCCAGATGCCTCGATCGAAGTTGTTGAATAAATCTTTCTTACAAATGTAGTCGGGTTAACTAGTGGTACCTCGTCGTAGGATTATTCTATAATATCTTGGTTATCTTGGATATGCTTAGGATCTTCCGTTGTGATTTTGCATCCATTGGATAGAAGTAACAAGACTACTCACAAATAATTACGGCTAAATAATACTGCACAAAATATAATATTGTTATAATTTCTGTTTATTTTCAAATCCATATATTAATGTCATATCAAGCTTGATGATATCTTTTAGTTTAATAAACACTTTTGCTCAAGTACCAAATGTAGAATTAATAAACGTTTCCTCTTCGTATAAATCAATTTTCTCTTCAAGTCACGACAGGTAAATATAAGTATAATGATTATTACGCCAACGATTTTATTATAATTAAAATCACGTACTACAATTTACCTAAGCATTTTCTTCTTTTTTTTTCCTACCTTTTCAAAGTTAATTCCCAATTCATAAAGCTGAAGTATATTTCGTCTACAAAACAAACAAAGACTTTATATAAATATTAAATTTCCCGTTTCTCCATTTAGATGAAGTAATTAAATTCGCAAAACTCGTCATCTCTTAATTGTATACGTTATAAAAGAATTTCAGCAAGATACAAAATATAGTCTGTTAATTTCTTTTCTTTAAGCTTTAAACAAACGTTTAACATTTTACCTCAAATAATTTTGCCTTTACACTGATTACTTTTCTTTCTCTTTTTTAGTTATCTTTAAAATGATTTTCATAAAATACAAAGATATAGCTATAGTCAGAATATTAGTTTTATATCCGCAAATCAAGCTCTTTGTTCTTCAACTGCCGACCATTTTGAATGGAAATAATATACCAAATTTCCAACTTTCAATTTTCCAACAAGTTTATTGCACATCAGGCACGTTACGATGTTAATTGTATATTAAATTAGATTGTATTTGAATTGGTTGCCAATCATTGGTTGTATTGCAAATTTATAATACACATTTAATGAAGTGTGCAGTAAATAGAGAAAAATTGTACTACAGACTATTTTAATCGTTTTTCCGTACAATGTACACAACTAGCTGAAAGATATAAAGCGTTTAAAGATTCAATTAAAAGCTCGTTAATTATACACAAATTGAGTGCTAACTTTTGAAACGAGCAACACTGAAAGCAACACTAAGTGGAATTGTACTTCTTATGCGAACTAAGAGGCGAAAATCAATGGAACATGAAAGCAAAAATTGAAATACGAGCCATGCAGCTAAAACAACAAGCAACAGCATTGAGAGTTACCAGTAGCAACGGAAAAGTGGGTTGCTATAATCTGCTTTTGCTAAAGTTACAACATTTGCCGGTTTCCTACTGTTTGCCAGAGGTAAATAAAAAAATCTAATTAAAGATAACGTGGATATATCAAGTAAAGGGTTTTATTTCGATGGGACTTGTTTTACTTAATGTACCAAAGCAGGTATGATTGGCGGGCTGAGGTTTCAAACCCAAGGTTTTCACAATTTTATTCACAACTTTGGTTTACACTGTGGGAAAACAAAACGGCTTAAAAAGGACCGACAAAATATAAACAACTACAAACTATTGTGGAGAAAACCACACATCGCGTGAGTTCATGCCGGAACACACGATGCTGCCGGTGGTTATTACGAAAAAGAATCGAGTGTTGCGAAAGATAACAATTTGCTGTGATACATTACACATTGCGCAATATGAACATGGACAAGATAATGACATATCGTCACAAAATGCTAAACTAAAAATGAAAACATCTTCAGCTAAATGACGATAGTCAGCGACAAGACACATTTCACTTCATTAAATGTATTACCTAGATAGTTAACGCGTCCGAATTATTAATCGAAAAGATTATATCATATTACGTCTACTATGAAATTATCAAGCACTAACTAACGTCACTAATTAATACAATTTATAGCTCTTCATTTATATCAGATCGTATTTTCTTGGTTCTTTCCTAAAATTGCAACGACAATGTTAAAGCTTCTGTGTAACTAATTACCGCCAAGCATTCAGCACCTGAACTTGGCCTAATTTATATATATATATATGCTTCAAACTATTTAAGCAACTAGTACAAGCGCAACTTTTATATTTTCCCCGGAATAAGTTCTAATCATTTTCCTCACTCTACTAGCAGACGTGATGGCGCGTTCACTTGTGGGATATATCGGGAAAAATCTAACCAGAAGAAAACAAAATCTAAATACATATGTATCAATATGAAAATGGGAAAAGTTTCAGCATATTTAGACATTACTCTTATTGTTCTAGTGCAACACAAGTATGACATATTCATATATCAGTATTAAATTGTAATATATTGTTTATTGCATTTCTACTGACTGCAATTTGTCAATGATGATAAATACAATTCGATTTGAAACTTTAGTGCAATACAAATTGCATTGAATTGATTTTCACGTTATTATTACTTTACTGACAATATCTAGTAAGTATTTGATTACAAAAAGTGCAAACGACTATTGTCAATTGGGTATTTCACGAAACGGAAACAAATAATTAAAATTAACGAACAATTTACATTCATGTCGGCATTAATTATCTTTTGTTGAGCCGGCCCATCATGGAAATGCTTCATTATCGCACTTGTCGATCAAGTGTGAACAATAGCGTATATTAATTTTTAGCTCATCGATCGTTCTAGATTTCCATGTGAGAGTTTACTTTGCAGGACAGTTACTAGGTTAGTTAATTCAACGTAATTGGATTGCAGACCGTCCCACTTTGGAATAATTATGATTATTTTATCATATGTACAAAAAGACAGAATGGGATCATTTTTATTTAGATCATGAAATCTTGATTAGAAAATGTGAAAATTAAACATTTCAGGATTTACGGTCAATGTTTACTTTTCAACCGTACGAATTTTGTGACAAATAATTATCCAGTAAACTGTTCAACAAGCCACTTTAGATAATTTTATAGAGATTTACTAAGTATGGGTGGAACGGAACGCAGCTACATTGTCTTACACAATTCAAAATTTATATTTTTGAAAATCAAGTTTTCCAATAATCTTGTTAGCAAAGTGTTGAATATTCATTGTAGTGAGATGAGTAAATATAACATTAATTATTAGTTAGTATGTGTCAAAGTAAACTAATGTCCAGACAATGTTTAAATATCATGTACATACGTTGGAATTATTTTTGGTTCGATGAGGTTATGTTAGACTAACGCCACATTCTATGCATGACATTTACATTTATATCAGCCGGTAAAGCTTGAGGCGATGATTCCAAATGACGGAGGCAAAAGCACAAAATCCTAAGATAAACAGCAAACTATTTATTTCATCGAGTTGAAATTGAAACTTGTTAAGTGACATAGACCAAAATTGACATCCGTACCACTGTCAGTGGTGAGAAATTTATTGGTGATTATGTTCAAAATTACATCAACCGTAAAGCAAAAGAAGAAACCAATGGTTTATCTATTTACAGAAGTTTTCTAATTAAAATCGTTTACCTATAACAAATACGATGCATTAATAGTCAACTATGTATTGATTCAATTTTACTACTAAAAGTTTATTACTTCCTTTATTATTTGAACGCATAATAGAGAATTTAGATTTGTGTAAATAAACTTGCTCAATTTATTTGCATTGATCTTGCAAATAAATTCAACATCTAATCTTATTTTGTTGTCTTCTTGTTGTGCAACAGTATTGTCCAGTTACTACTACTCACTTACAATAATTACTTGATGCACTACAACTATCTCATATAATTTTGCACAGCTAGTGCAATTACTTAATTGGAACTTGCAACTGCAGTAAATTAGATCGTTTACCACAAACCGTTAATTAAAAAAAAAAAAAAAGTCAGTCAGTCAGTAAAAGCGCTTACTATGTAAATGTTACTAATATATATAATCTAGTTACTAATCTAGTTACAACGTCATTAATATATTGATAGAAGTAAAGCATCCAATCATTTACTACTTAGGTCATATAGTTGCCACATTAAATTTCCTCCTTACTGCACTTCCTTTAGGGCATACTTGTGTATGCAAAGATATCCACATTATTATAGTTATCCTCTATATCGAATATTTGCTCTGAGATAGCTACCTTATGTAGCTTATATGATCACCAATTGCTTAAACAATCTTAGCTAGTTGCTGTGGAAAAGCCTGGACGTAGGTAGCACATAGTGGAAGGACACAAGTTTATTCCCCCCGAATTATTTTCAATTTTCTGTGAAGAGCTTAACATCCAAGGCATTTTAACTATTCTTCTTGTTGACGTAAAGCCTGAAATTAATTCCTGTTTGTTGTGGTGTTCTTGTTTAAGTTCTTGCCTTTGATCTTTCAGTAATCCGGCTCGGTTCCAAATTTATGAACGGGAAGGTAGAATTAATTTATACAAAGGTTGCCATCCTTATTCATCTGCAATCTGCTTTGAAAGTGTAAACTGTTACCACTATAAAAGCTTACTAAGATAGCCGGAAGTATTTAATTAGAGCAGGTAACGTATCTTACATGTTATATATTTATTTTTTATATTTTTATTGCAAACATATGCATCTCCTATATATGCATATGAAGGACATTATTGGTAATTTTTTTCTATTTTTCTATAAAAAGTTAAGAACGTATTACATATTATTACTTAAATATCCTTGAGTTACGCTTATTTATTTATTATCAATCTCTGATTTACATTTCATTGTTTTGTTTCATAGAAAAGTGCACTCTACTTGAACTCTTTACATAACCAATACAATCACTTGCTTTAACATTTTTTATTTTAGCGGGTTTTACAAACATAATTTTGTAAATTGGTATGATTTGAATAAATTCGTAAACATAGACAACTTGTTCTGCACACAAGTGCTGTCAAGTACTGTCATTTCAGCGTAGCATGCAATTTGAATATGACGGGAGTAGAGATGGCAGCAGTGGCGAGGGTATCAATAGCACGTCACCAAAAATTTTGTCCAATAACTTTTAAATAAATAAGATTGTGCAATTTTTTTTTTGTTTCAAATCCTTTCGTAGGAAATTTTTGATGTGATTATGCGGTAGCTTTTTAAAGTTTTTTGAAATTTTTTTAAATTGATATGATTTTTATAAATTTATCAACGTATGCAACTTCTTTACACTAGTGCTGTCGAGTGATGTCATTTACATTCAGAGCAGTCTCATGATTGCGACAATACCGTTACACGACACAAGTTTTTAAATTTTCTTACTGTAATTTTCCTTCCATTAAATAAACCCCACTTAATTACTTTAATTTTAGATTCTTACATGTGGCAGTTTTTTGAGGTTATTGGCTACAAGCATGTTGAGATTTCATTGTGCAATTTCTTACAGAGCTGCATTTTAATATCTATCAATAGTATTTATGTTTCCGAGGAATTTATTGTTGATTCGACTTGTAAAAATATTACAGATTAAACTAAAACTGTACAC
>JAODGC010046175.1:4734-21699 GCA_027574925.1 Ecitoglossa quadriceps | reverse complement strand
AAAATGCAAAATACCTTATCTTCTATTTGCAAATAAAAAACTGCAAATATTTTATATTAACTAAGTAAATTGCGTTTTCACTCTGCAAATGGATTAAATACCAAAATGTGAAATATGCCAACTTTAAAGGAAACCTATCAACATCCAATTCAATTCATAGAATACCTTGAAAGGCAGTTTGGCAATAAAGCCTTATTTATAAGCCAAGCAACGTTACCTGCTTGGCAGTGGAATTTATTGCCGGTAACATTATCAACGCTGGTATTTAGTTTATGTCTTATTATAAAGACGGTTACTCGATCTCTGCTGATGTCGACAATAATGAGCAATACATTTACACAATATAAAGCTTTACTTATAAATCTAATAATAGTACTGTACCATACGATATCTGGAACTTAAGTCTTTTTGACCTATACAAGAATTGTCTCAATATCGAATCGAATCAAAGGTTTGATCTTCTGCAATGTATCATTTTTTATAGGGAGTCGTGTTGAAGATATTGTTATGCATAGAAATTCTCAAACTGAAAAAAGCTGTCTGAAAAATAATTTCTGTTAAAACAAATTTTATAGTTAAAGCGGTAGCAAAATACATGTAAATAGAAATATTACTTGAAGAAATATTAATTGTTGATATTAAATGATATAAATTGCCAGCACTTCTTACTAAGCCAACCAGATTTTTTTTACTCCATCTAATTTTTGAGTCATGAAAATTATTCGAAGCGTTATAATTAATTCTAAAAGATGAGTATATTTCTAGAGCACAGACATCAACCTCTTTCTTCTTTGGACATAAATAAAAATAATGTGATGCCTAGACAATGCAATTTCTTCCTTATTTATAACTGAAACCAGAAACTCTATGCATTTAGCAACGCTCCAGATAGTTTTGTTTACTCCTTTATGGATCGTAATGTGAACTTCATTCGCATGCTTTATTATTCTCTTTATTACCCTTCGGGCGTAGCAGAATAGCCAAGAAAAGAAGGCCACGAGAAAAAAAATATACAAAGAACTCGCACTCTTATTTCCTTTTCTGATATAGCTTCATTCTGTTGACATTGTCATGTAGTCATGTGAAAGTTTGATACTTTAATCTTTCATAAGAGTAAATATAATAGAGAGGCAAAATACTAATTCGAAACAAGAATCTTGTTGTATGTTTCATGCATAAGATCTAAATTGAGGACGAGCCAGTCTTTGTTTACCTGGCTTTATGATCAACGAGCAAACAAAACTGTTACACACCTATAACCTCTGATATTGGATCATTGGAACGAGTGTGTGCATTCTTGGCGTTACAAATCACCTTGTCATGGTTCATTTACTCTACTCTATTTATAGTTAATCAATTAGCCGACAATCTATGACATGTAGAAATTAATGCATCTATAGAATTTGTGCATAATGTGATTTGTCACCACACAAACATAATGTTAATCTCTAATCTCCTATTAATACCACCCAACGTCAACCTTGTTGGCGTGCTAGAAAGTCACCTATTTAAGGAAGTTAAATATTACTTGATGTATTCACTATATCTAGATTCATGTTTTGTATACTTGCAATTGATGGATTGCTTTAAGGTGGAAACATTTGGTAGATATAAGCTTATCCCTGGCTTATCCCTATGAATCTCCCTCCTCTCAGTCTCTAAACACTTTCTGCCTTTGTTCCAAACTAGAGATCATTTTTTGTACGGTATATTTCTACAAAATCAACTTGGCCTTAGTCTGTGTGTTGGCCTGATCAATTGAAAGTAATGTCGTAGTAGTAACCAGCTCCACGCAAGTCTAGGAATGCAATTGTTAAGTAACTCTGTAACTTCACTATTAGCAACTTTGATTAAATCCATTTCTAAATATTTCCTCCGGAAAATTTTATTCAGCTAAAATTGCATTTTGTTCGAATATAATAAATATTTAGAGTATAAACTATCACAAATAATCTTTATTGGTTTAGTTCAGAAAATAATTAAATCTTTTTTTTAATTAAAAATTAATGTTTCAAATCAAAATTAAAAACATTCAACATTTTGTTCCTAAAATTATGCCTCATTGGCTTGGGTACACTTTAGTACCCATGCATTGTAATATTGGGTGGTATCTTGGTTCAAACCTGCACAAATGTATTAAGTGCCTCTGTAGTAAAGTTGGCAACGCGTTGGCCTACGAGTCTGCAGGTCAAATGCTGCCAATCCTTTCGTTGGTAGTCTTGTAGTTAAAAGTGAGGACAGGTCTGCGTCATCCCGAAAAATGGTCAAGCTACCGGGTAGCCATATATGGGTGGACCAGTACGATGTCGGCAAGGGTACCCATACTTATAAGTACCAAAGGGAGAAGAAGAATAATAATGATTTAAAATGTAGTTAATTCTTGTGATGTTACGCATTAAAACAAATACACCGGGTTCAAACCGTGTTAGGCATATTAATAAATGATGTAGTTGTAGAGAATGTGAATTTGACAAAAAAAAGGATATACGAAATAGAAGTTGAAGCTAGCAGATTACCTTGATATAAATCACAATATAAATAAGTATTATCCTGAACGTATCCAAATTCTGAACAAAAGTTTTAAATTTTGTTTTATGAATACTAGATACGATAACTTATCATGCAGAATGTAAAACAAAACATTTATGCACAGCACCATCAACAACAACTGAAGGCATCCCTCGTCCCATATTTAAATATAAAGCACCAACAGAATTCAGCAACGAATCTACAAACTGCATATTTTAGACTCATTTTAGCATATTTATTCCAGTCGATTTATAATGAAAATCTAATTAAAGACAAACAAAATAGAAAATATTTTAATTTCATCACAGTTTGCACCCAACTTTATAGACTCTCAGCATTAGCGCATTTCCGTATTTTCCACCTCATCGTATGAATCAAACCAATTGGTACGATTATTAACTAGCTTCGATTAAAACCAGCAGTCATATGCCAATGCCAAGTATGAACGTACAAACACCACCCACAGCCGTTTATAGTGGATCGTAAATAATTCCCGACACAATTCAAACTACTGCAAATCCCTAATGCATAATAGTTGCTCGGTTTGTTGTACGCGTATATAATCGAGGGATTTAAATTTAAAATGTGCGTGCACTCGCATCACAACTTGCACTGCTGTCATATAACTAACTAATTAATGCGTCATCGCGCAAATTTATTTCCTGCCATCAGCTGTAGTGTTCGTTTCCACCCCACATTCGTCATTTGAGCGAATAACATCAAGTTTAACAATGTAATCGATATTCGGAATAGCGACCACCCGGTGCGAAGAATCAGCCGGCACAGAGCAGTGAAAACGAATTCGATGCACTCGTGCGATATTCGCTCCGATGCTGTCTGTGAACGCATCGTGCGATGCAGGCGTGACTTGGAGGAGAAATCGATACAATAAATTAAGCAAATAGAGATGGTGCCAACGTGTACTGAAGTAAATATTGGAAGCAATGCGCAATAAAGATAATCTAACAAAGGTAGCTTGATATGAATGTATGAAATACTGCTCAGGAGAATAACGTACTATGTAGGATAATTAGTTTTATTTCGCAAAAAAATATTAATTATGTATATCAGGTTTATCTAGAAAGCAACAAGTCTAACATTGCGATTTTAACATTCAATCGATTGGAAGTGATTAAACTAAATTCGTTTTTCCTGTTTCAGGTAAGTTTCATTCATGTTCAACCTTCAACAACATCGTAAGTAATATTTGCTTGGTTTTTTGCGGTTAGCTGTTAGAATGTGGCATTGTTCTTTATGGGAAACAAAAGGGAAAATCTTATGTACCACACTCATTCTTTTGCATAAATTAGAAGAAGCAATTTGAAGAAGCACGTTTAGTTCGTGCTGAAGAAGGTTGGTTGCAACCAGCTATCCATTCCATGCACTAATCATCATTCGATCATTCCACTACGAAAGCGTAAGGATTGCTGAGCTGTAACACAAATATTAATAATAATTGTGCGCACATACGCACATATTTTCCAAATAATTTTTTTGCCCTTTTTAGTCATATATAGATAATTTACATTTCGCCTACTCGTAGATGTCGATAATGATATCTAATGTTCTTTATGCCTCCGTGGTGGGATTGCTCTTGAAAGGTTGAATTTCTTTGCATCCCACAAGTTTGATCCAATTTGTCCGTATGCAGCACCCACTGTGTAACATGTGTTACAACCACATATAAAGCAAAAGTCATAGAAGGTAATAGAGTACCAGTAATATTTTTCAATAGTATGGATTTAAAAAACATTCTGCTACTTATGCTTGCAAGTAAATGTTTGTTAAAATATAATTCTTGCTACTTAATCAAAAATTTTGCTTTGAGAGGTTATGACGATTATAAGAGCGAAGATCTTGTGGGTAAAATACACTGAAGTCGATGATCACTAGCAGAACTAGCAATAAGCATTATGTGCATATCCTGTTTATTAGAAATGCAGGAATATAGGCGACTGCATCCTTGTTATAGCTTGCTGTGAGATTCCAAGGGTGCAGGCATGCGAGAAAAATGGCAGTCTATTTTCCTGAGCGAAAACAACATTTACGTGCGCAACAGGTCCCATGGCATTTTCTAGCTTTTGCAGGAAGCTGAAAAGAGAAGGGTAAATTGTATATTGTTGTTTCCATGAATAGTTGCGTCCAATATTTCCAAAGTAATGTATGTGTAAAGTACATCTTCAATTTATAAGACTACTATCATCTTATATCGTTATATTTGTTGGTATTAAATTGCACCCTCTCGGTGAGAATAGGAAACTTACAAGCATTGCATATAAAACGCTATCTGCAAAAGCATAATCCTGTCTGGAGTGGATGAGTTTCGTAAAAGGGTAAATAATCAATACTTCTTTCCGATCGCAGTTAGTTCAGCTATTCGCCTAAAGGCGTTACTGGCTCACCATGCGCCTAGCAACAACGCGGCCAGCTCAATGGGCAAAAATAGATTGCAATGAGATGCGTGGCTGGCTGCAGACGCGCAGGACGCGTTGTCAAGTTAACGGCTGCGGCAGGATCAGACAAAACAGCTAACTTTGACAACGTTTTCAACAACAAGCAAACATTACTGGCGCTTCCAATTCACTAGAGTTAAAATGTACGCGATTTTACTTTTTTATTCACCATTGATTGTCTGCAAACCTAGAATAGCAAAAATTATTCAAAATTCAAAACTAACTCAAACTGTACAAAAACAATTCAAAATGTACTCTGGTTACATGTTGAAATTATTAACTGATCCTACAATTGTGTCTTTTTTTTTGTTGCTTGGCTAGAAATGAAAAAGGTTTTTAATTTGTTGTTTTCTTTTTTTACTTAGAGTATCGAGTACGAAGGCTCGGCATCTGCACGCAATTTGAGATCAAGAGTTATTGCCATTAATATGAGTTGGTCGTGTCGAAGTATTGTGGGTACACATAAACAGCGTCAATGGCGCGATTTTATCCTACTTATTGGGGTTTATGTGGCTTTCGCAACCAGGAGCTATGCAGGCCAATGGCAGGAGATGAGCAGATTTAAAAAGCACAGCAAGTAAAAAAAAGCCCTACTTATTAAACCAGAGCGGTCGAGTTGAAAGGTTACTACTCAACGCTAAACCGGGAAAAACTGAACGAGCGCAGAGAGAAGATTGTTTCATAAAATATTTAGAGGGGAAACTTGTTGATACTGTAATTTATATTATAACCTTGCAACATTAAAATAACAATAGTGCGAAAAATGTTTAGCTTGGATCTATTAGTTTGCGTTGTGATACAGAAAAATTGAGTGCTGAAATGCAAAAAATAACAATCACCCGTTTTAGTTTGCTTGTGACAATAAAGTTGAGCAAATGATGTGATTGGACTTCTTTTTATATTTTGATATTAATTGGTGCTAATATTGGCACGAAACTTATCCAATTATGAGAGTGGATAAAATAATGAATCCAATTTGTGACTTTGCTGTTTCGCTATGCTGTAGCAACCTTGTTTTCGTTTGTCTTCTCTGATTACTTTATCTGAATAATTGTTACAGAGTAGACAACCAATCACTCATACACTATTGATATGGCCAATATTTTCGATATATTACAGAATCGGATCGACATATTTAAAAAAAAAAGCAAAATCCAATTATTACCCAAGGTATGTGTTGAGAATTTGATAAAACTTTATTTGTTCAAACGTTATTGCGCATCATTTTTGATGACGTGCTATTGGTACTTTCGTTACTCTGCAGCCAACTGTACTCTCGTCACATTCAAATCGCAAGCTGAACTGAAACGACAGCACTTGACAGTACCAGAGTTGCGTTTTTGAACTGGGCCATAGTTGAAATATACTTGCTAGCTTTAGTTACTTACTGTATGTATTATACGGGGAGATCCAAATTAATTCTTAATTTTATTAATACAAAGTGCAATAGTGGTTTGTCGTATTAGAGGGTAAAAGAAAGTAAAAGAAGAGAATTAATATTTATCACATTTTACTTTGGTTTAATTAACATCTTAGTTTAGCCTACTTGTATACAATTGTTACTTTATCAAGTTTTTGGTTTTATTCTCTAAATTTTTTGCCACACAAAGTCTCATCATTACTTTTGTTTATCTTAAAAATAACAAAGGAAAACTATCACACCTTGCTTTCCACAGCCATGTAATTTCATATTTCACGTACTGATCTGTAAAATCCAAGCTCAACTTGGACGAAATGAAGGCGGCTTTGAGCGTTGAGGACAGCTTCTAGCCGGATAAATAACTAAGATAGTGAGAACTGCTCTTTTCGGTAATATTTTTCAAAATATTTCTACCATTTCTCCTGCATGATCTGACTATATTCGATTACGTTGCCTTTATTGCACATCGCATCCAGACATGGCTTGGATTTTAATTATGTAAAATCGACACGACAACTTTGAAATCTACTTCGGTGCACGGAAATAACTTGTCAATCAAAATTCGTAGATCCTAGAAGGTGCCTCTTTATATAGGCAGTTGGTGATATGCAGTCGTATAAATAGAAAAATA
This sequence comes from Ecitoglossa quadriceps, assembly GCA_027574925.1. NCBI lineage: Eukaryota > Metazoa > Arthropoda > Insecta > Coleoptera > Staphylinidae > Ecitoglossa > Ecitoglossa quadriceps. The sequence goes on along the minus strand of JAODGC010046175.1, from coordinate 14,666 downwards.
AATATTTCTTCCAATCAAATGACATTTACTGTTTAATTACCACCAATGCTTGCATATGTAGATGACAAAGTAAACATTGAAATTAATGGTGCAATTTAAGCTGTTGGAGAGTTGGAGAGAATTTATTTTAATTACAAATTCAACAAGAAAGAAAAAAACATATAAGAGAAAGGGAAATTTCGTGTCAATTTCAAAAACTTTTCAATGCATAGAAGTATGTTTATTCCCCAATTATTTACCTTCCGTGTTATTTTATTATAAAAAGCCGTTGATATCACACCTAACGGTTAATATTTGCTTCTAAATTTTGGAATATATTTCAACATTCTTGCTTTTTCTTAAGGGACGACAAGTGCCACGCCTCACTTTGGATGCGGGTTTGTCTGCAGTACTCCGAATACAGTGTGTTCACAACATGTGTTTGGCGGCGCGGCAGTAGCTATGCTGCGCCACAATTTGCCGCCACTCTTTGCCATAGCCTAACCCACCACCGCCGGTCGAGCGAGCCGCCGCTGCTGCTGCCGCCGCTGCCGCCGCCGCCGCCGTCGCATTCAGTAACGGGCGCGCGTACCCATCGGAAGCGCGCAATTTTCTGCGACTTGCTTATCGCTCTCTCTCTGTCTTGTAGTGTTGCACGTTAATTCCACTTCTTCAAAACTACCCACTGCTTAGATTTATTGTAGAATTTTTTGGACATTGTCTTCCATTCTTGACTCGATTAAAAAGTAAGCTGTGGCATACGTTCTTCCTTGGTAGACATTAAAGAAAGTCGTTAAAACAAGTGTTGATTGCGTCTTGGGTGGTCTCACGCCTGTCACATTTCGTTTACTTGCGTAGTGTGCTGAGCATGCTATCTTATGCAACCTGCGTGCTGCTAATAGTGTTACTACAATAATAAGAAAACTTGAGGCGGTTAAAAAGAAATAAACTCTTTCAAGAAGACGTCAAAAGCCGAAACGCGATCGTCTTGGCAACGTGCTTGTTTCGTACATCAGTCCAGCAACTTTTGGAGGAAACCGTAAGAATAGAAAAAAGCATTGAAAAAGAAACTGAATTCCATGCGAGACCTTCTGACCTGTTTTTGTATGTAAATGTTAACTTATTTATGTCAGGATACTTTAATTACCTGCAAAGCAAATTACTTTGGACGAAATAAAAGTAACATTGAAAAACATGCAATTGGGATGAAAATATGACGCGTAACGTGAATCTAAATTATGAAAAGCACTTGGAATTGTATGTAGATAATATTTTGAATACCCTCCGGAAAATTACACATATTACATGCAACCGCACGGTCGTGGAGGTTCTTGTTTATTTTCCTTTATTTTCTTTTTTCCATTTAAGAGATTTTCAAATCTGGTCAAAACAAATTGACACATTAAAATTCACATAAAAATATTTATAGCCAATTTATATATTGAGATTACTTTTCAAATGTTTGTATGATGATCATTTATTTATTCTTCATTTGCTTCAAATTAGGTAATTGAGCATCAATTTACCTACGTAATAATTACTAATAATTGCTGCAAATGTGAGAGATACAAACATGGACAATTGCTATTGGGTTTGAAGGTTAGTTATCCCGATAAAACTACCAAAAACTACTACCAGCTTCACCTGCGCCTAAAATATTTCCTAAAATATTCCCTAGCCATTTCAACTCCATCATATTTTCTGTTGCACAGCTCTATATCATTTTCCTATACAAAAATATTTAAAACATTATCATCTTGTGTTGATTGTATGTAGAACAAGTTGCCTAACTTAAATGATATTCTTAAAATATATGAGGAAATAAATATTAAATTAGATTATAATATTTGTTTTCGTTTTTAGAAATTTGTTTCGGATTAAAAAAAATTTGTCACACTAATATTTCCGAGGGTGTTGGAAGAAATTTATCGTGCTTGTGAAAAGCAAACTTTTATTGAATTGTTGGCACAAAATTTAGTTTTTTAATTAACCTAAAAAACATACTTTCAATTTCCTCAAACAACAAATATGACACTAAATTATATAGCCATTCTTAAAAATAATTCTATAATTTATAATCTCAATAATCAAATATTATTTTGATTATAACGTAAAAGACAGTTTCATCTTTCTGTTCTTCTTTTTAAGTGAGCCTGTATAATAAAATTCAAAATAAATTTACATTGAATTGTTATTATTATATTAACCAACTTGATATATAATATATAAATATATATATGTTACGTTTACATTTATTTTCTTGATTGTGCTGCTCATATAATTTTGCACCCACTTTTTCCACCTACAGTCACTTCATTTCAAGACTAAGCATGATAAGAATTTTATTACATACGTCTGGCTTATGTCGATATGTTTTGTGCACACCCTGCAATTTGAGAATGTAGACAACCATAATGTTTGTTGTTTTATTGTCATGTCCGCAAGCTTCAAGCGCATTTTCATTTCTTTACGTCGGCACAAAAATAGCGACAACGCTAAGCAAATACGACAGTTGCCAGTAAAAGTTGTAAACAATAATAAATTATTACATACATTTCTATAAATACACAACAAAGTTGTTTTTCCATTAAAACATGAAGGTCAATTTTAAAGTTGCACTTTCCTACATTGGAATATTTAATTTAGAGTGCTTGCCGTTTATTTCAGTTACATAATAATTGTTATAATCGTTGAATTAACAACTTTACTAAATTATATAGACCTGGGTTGTAATTTAGCAAATGATGAGGCTTTCCCAGTGGAAACGCGGTGGCAGGAGTTTGGACGCAAAGTGTCGATCGGTGAGTTTAACACAGCAGGAAAGCAACGCGACCCATTTACCCACTACGTCAAGAGAACCTCAATATGCCTGCAACGGTGGTGTCATACTTGAAGTGGCGGTGATGCAGATTCCTCACTTTTATAAAAGTTTCAAGTACAAATTTTGCGTGTTTGCGTAAAAGCCCATGTCAAAATTGTAATTGCAAATTCCGATTCAAAAGCAAAAATTAAAAGCACTGTTTTAAATCAGTGACAACCCTAATACACCAATTTAATACGTAACGCGATTTAATTTAAATTAAACTTTGCATTTAAATAAAGCAACATTTTTAATGTATATGGAAAAACGGTGAAATGTAATATCGCACCCTTTTTGATCTCGTGCGAATACCGTGACAGTAACATTGCTACGCCAACACATACCTATCAACATTTCCGACCTAAAGTGCGGAAAACATCTTGTCCACATGGTAAAAAGTTTAATTTAAATCTTGCTCACTTTTGCGCTATGAGAATACCTCCTCATGCCCTACCCTTCGTCAAAGTGCAGTGACTTTGTGTAGTGTTAGTCTTCGGCGAAATAAGCAATTCCCTGCAGCCCAAACAAAAACAACGAGATTCTGAGATAAAAATTCTGCAAGACAGACAGACAGACTGCTTCTCAAGCAGTTTCAGCCGGAAAATTACAACTTGATTTGATTTTTTATTAAATACAATCTTGTTTATTCTATCTGCAAAGAGTACTGTCCGAAATACGAGAAATGTTTTTATTGATTTGGAAGAGAATTTGTGATGGGTTGGGTTTTGTTTGCATTGTTTTTATAATTTAAATACCAATTTTGCAGTTAACATATTAGCCCTGCTATTGTGGCATACCACCTCAAATTTGCCCAAATATCCATTCTTTTCAACTTTTATTATTCGACTAGTTTCCCGACTAGTAAGTATCTAGCAGGCAACGTTGATTACGAATTTTGAGCAAAAAGTGAATCATGGCAACAGCGCACCTAGAATGACAGTTCATCAGACTTCCAGGTCAGTTTCAAGAGAGACTTTGGAGAACATGCGGCTGTCGTTGCCCTTGTGAATTCTACTCCGTTATCCCCAATTTAAAAATGTCCTGAAAATAATGACCATATAATTGTGAAAGCACCATCCTCTATCCGTAGTGCCAGCTGCGTTCACACCGGCTAACAGTATTCGTTGTCAAAAGTGTCAAATCAGCAATTAGACCAATAAATAGAAAAAAAGGGATGCTGCAGAAAAAAATGTTCAAATATCTGTTTCAAAGTGTTTTTAAATTTAGGTTCTTATCAATTTATATTCTGGCAAATTCTGCTAGAAATTTCACAGCAGGAAAAAAATATCCATCCATTCAATAAAAGCACTATACGCATTTAAATATTCTTTACTTTAACAAACATTAACACGTCATTGTCTACTGCCTCAAAAATTCTTACATACTCTACAAACCACAATTTGTCATTGATAATTCGCGACTGACATGTTTGCGATAAGTAGCAACGTCGGCAGCATCAATCTTGTAAATTGAAGCTCGTCCTTAAACAAGTAGAATGATCTCAGTATAGAATAAGATAAGCACGTTTGCAAGCCATCCTGGAGCCGAGCGACTCCTCTCGATAAGAGTACTATTGATTCCTGATGACTTTTTTTCCTTCAGCACGTTCCAACTCCATGTTCCTTGGCTTCCCACATTTGTGGCTAGTTGATACTTTTGCCGAGCACCAGCACGACCTGCATATGCTAAAGCATGTTCGTGTCTTATTTCTGATTTTACCTTAATTACTACTCCACTTGCACTCGGCGGAGAAGAAAGCTTTCAACGATGCTGACGAACTCAAATCTTTCTTGAGTGTACGGAGTGTACGTCTTTTATAAATGATACGAAAAACAAGGAAAGTTTCTGTAGGATGGAATTTAATGTTTGAGGTTAATTTGCAATTTTCAATATTATCAAGTTTAAATTAATTGTAATTGGCAGACCGCGGGTTGAAATCCCCTTTTTCAACACCTCCATTGGGAGTGTTAGAATCAAAGAGAGTTCTGCATCTTTCGGAACAAACGGTGCAATTACTACCGGGCAGCCAGTTGTGGGAGGTCAAGTACGGTGTCGGTGTAAGAGTCGAACGGGAAACATCACACACCACAAAATCCTATACCCGACACACAGGCATACAAAGAGATATGAGTAATGATAATGATAGCCACTGAAATCTTTTTCTACATGTATCCAGTTTACTCAAGTATTAGTCTGTCAAGTAACATAAAAAAAACACGCGGAATGTATTTTTGCCTCTTAAATATAATTTACTCGGCACCCTTTAGTAAATTTATTTTCAAGCTGCTTTGTGTAATTTACTGTTTCTAAAGAGCATTACGAGTATTACACTCACGAAAATTTATAAGGCAAATTTACAACGTAATCAATCATTAAAAAGCCCCAAACAGGATATTACTCAACTTGAAAATATTATCCATTGCACTGTGATACCAGTCATTAATTAAATGCATCGCTTGTGTAATTTACACAAAATTATAAATTATAGGGGCAGAAAACTATGCTTGGTTTATAACAATTTTTACCAGCAACATAATTAAAAAATATCCAACTTAAATTTTTATTTATTAATTTTAGACTGAAACTTCTACTACTTTTACTACTAATAACATAGAATTTATTAGTTTGGCTCGTGTAATGATAATTATAAATAAACTAGTCTAGCCCCAAGTTTAGCTCTTCTTAAATATGAGTGTCTCAAATTAGAAAAATACAAATCTCATTATTGATATCAATCAAGTTGGATGTGAATATTAAAAATTAAAATATATTACTCAAAACTTTAATAGATTAGATTTTTAACCAAACTCTATGTCTTCCAATTTCACTCGTTTAGAAAGAAAGTATGAAAAACATTGCATGTATTTCTGACTATTTTATATAATCATACCATATATTTCAATTCATCGATACTGAGAATATTGCTGACTTTAGTTCCAAACATTGCCGTAGAATATGCGTAAAGCAGATTAATATATTGTGGGCTGAATTTTGCCATTCGCCACTTTCTCGCTCGTAAGAAAGCCTTCAAGCATCAAGAAGAATAGGAATAACATTTTTATTGCAAATCATGCATTTGTATGCATGAAGAGAGTACGTAGCATGAATATGAAATATCTTTTCACTGGTAAGCCAAACACGTTGTCGCTACCAACAAAATGTAAACCACAACCTGACTTTGGCAGAATTTGAGGAAGAAAGTAACATGGACAGCATTTAAATTCAATGCGAAATTTAATTGCGAAAATGAAAGTTACAGCCGCGGGGAATTAATGCACATCTACGCAATCTGGAAAATTCGAGACAAGAGTGGGACGAAATTGAAAAAATCTCAGTTGTACTGGCATCTAGTGGGATTTAATGTGGATATCAAAGATTAAAAAAGATGCAGGTTGACACGCATAGGGAGGATTATAATACTAGGTGAGGTGACTACATTCCACGTGGGTGAAAATTTTATAGACAATGAACAAGTTCAATTCTTAACTAAAGAACAATCTATTTTTACCAAATTCAAGTATATTTATTAAATATAGCAGCATTTGATTTGTTTCTTTAAGTTTCAGAAGTGTTTATCAGCTCGTAATTTATTAGTGTATTATTTAGTGTGGTTACTTAGTTGTTTATATTTATGGTCTTTCTCAAAGTTTATTATGACACTTGTTATTAATTGTAGATATAACTCAGTATCATACTGACGAAGGCAACAAACCAAAAACATTCACAATTAATAGCAAGTGTCTTAGTAAATTTATATATAAATCCAATTAATAGGTTTATAGAGATTGTAGGAGATTAACGATAAAAAAACTGTCTTCTTTTATGAAGAGGAATCCCTTTTTTTATAGTTTTAGTATCTCTTACAGATATTCTTTTCAATTATATACTACCAGATAAATAATAAATACAATTTGATGCTTTAAATTACGACGTTGGTATTAAAATTAATCTAGGACATTATTACAGTTAAATACATAAATAATACTTGGTTTGGATAAGTAGTAGAAGCCCTGTCCTTTTTTTGTTGAATAGGATAAATACCAAGCTTAATTTTGCTCATTTTTATTTGTCTTTTCAATTAATTGAAATTTTTCCACCACTAAAATTGTATATTTTGTTGGACTAAATTCTAAATTTATACTGAATTCTGCCACTGGACACATCCATTTTCCAACCTCAAATTTATTTTACAACCATTTAATTGGTTGGCCAAATTTAATGTCACTGCCAAATCCTGAATAAATGCATTTATTTTGCAATTAATTTAACATAGAAAATTAATTAATAACAAATTCGGTTTGGTTAATTTAATTTTAAATACTACTACCACTACTACCACTCTTAACAATCACGTGGATGACATTACAACTGTGCAGGATATTGCAAAATCAAATTCCATTGCAACCCAATAAATGCTACTCCTCCACGTTGGCATCAGCAATGTGTTAGCCTATTGAAAATTTAAACCTCTTCTATTTACCTAACCATACTCAACTTGTGCATCAGTGGTACACGACGGCATTATATTCCACACACTCTTGTTCCAAACTTGTGTACAATCTCACCGCTGCATACCATTTAACATCGGCTAGCGTCAAATTGCAACAATGGTGTACGGCAACAATATGCACCAGGCATAAAACTAACTTAATTAAGCTGAATTAGATTAGAATGCGGCGCCGCACTTTATACCAAGCTGTCGGAAAAGTCTCGCAAGCGTAATAAACGAGGAGTTTATATTCAAACGTAATTCTAGCGAGTTAGGAACGCAACATTTAGGTTATTTCGGAAAAATAATAAAGAATATGCCAAGAATGTTGAGAAAAAATGCATCTTAGTGCACATTAATGAAAATGGGAAAAGTTGCAATTTTACGCGTTTCCCTTAAGTTTACGCTCCGCTAGCGTAATAATGCAAACCTGCGAGTTTCCTACAGGCTAACGTTCTTTCCTGCCGCAGAAACTGTTTTTCTGGCAGAAAAAAAAAAGTGTAGTTATGTAAATTAAGTGAAAAAAAAATTTAATCTACAGTGGATGATTATTTTGGAAAGAGTACCTACCTATAAATCATGGTCTATTCTTAATTTCAATTTAAATTTTAATTAAATAAATAATAAAAAGGGCAACATCCTATTCGTACGTAATCTATCCAGATCAGAAGCGTCCAGAATCGGAAACTTTATGACATGCTTGTATAAATCAAAAGTAAAAAATAAGTTAATTTGTAGAACAAGCTTCTCTATTTTTACGTAGAATTTCTGTTACCTTGATTAATTAGCTTGGAATATTTTTTTCTAGTACACAAATAATTGTGATTGTCCAAATTATTGGTTTCTTATAAAAATTAATTTGGCTTGGGCTTCTCTATTAGATAATATTTTTGTAACTTATTTCTGTTGCTACAAAAATTCAAATTTGTTAAATATTTCTCACTTCCTTGTAAAGTTGCACACCTTCTCAAGTTGACAATTTTACCAATTTATTGATTAACCCATGACCTAAAAATCATTATTATCTTTTATTTTATTATCTATTTAATCATCATCATTATTATTATTACCGTGGAATTTCGTGTGGTGTGATTGTGAGAGTACAACTCATTCCGATCATAGGACGACACCGTATTTGACCCTCCCCCCACCACTTTGCTCGAGAGGACGCATACCTCTCCTCGGTTCCAACTACAACGCTCCCAACAACAGTGTTGGGATCTGAACCCGCAATCTGCCCACTAGTATGCCAAACCATGCTACCAGGGTGGTTAAATAATACAAATGGTCTGTTTAAATGCTAAAATAAATTTCTGCATTAGCCAGATAGTATTTAATTTGACCATTTCTCTACGTTGCACAATTAGGGCGCAGTAAATCACAGCACTACTATACTCTCCTCCTCACTCACACTTGCATTATGATTACATTATTTATTGCGCCGAGAATTAATTTATTACCAAGGTGGTTTTAAATAGGCTGACTATGTTCAGCCCATGCGCCGCAATGCTCTTGGCTGCAAAAAAGTAATTAGGTCTCTTTGTGCCGCACTAAATAGCAACAAACGCTCGCTGTCTGTTTGTTTCGCTAGTTGTAAGGCAAAAACAATGTTGGACTGAAATGCAGGTTGTAACAAATGACTTTACCAACTAACTGATTTCCGGATGTTCAATGGAAATGCCAACTCTGTTTGAATAGGTTGCGCCGTACTCATTTGTAAACTCCAACAATTATTAATAGAAAAGGATATAAACCTTTTTCACATAGCAAATTATTCTTGCATTAAATTTACATTGGGGAATTATCTAAATCATGTTTCAGCAGTGTAGGCTGTTCTGTGTAATTAATCCAACTGCATAATTGTGAATACGTTAAGTTTGTTAACAATAAAGTCAACACAATGTTGAATAATGAATATTAAATAACTTATCTTGAAAACAAATTTATACTGATTTCATATTAGTATTATTTATTACAAATATTGTTATTATGGGGATTAAATTATTTTTAAGCTTGGAAATAAATAAAATATAGACATGGACATAATTATCAAATCTAAAATATAAATATAATTTTTCATATAATTTAATTATTAGTCAATAGGACACATACAATTTATTTACTTTAATCATTTTGACATGACATTAGATGGGTAACTTTTAATATTGCCACTTTGACAAATACTATTCTGAAAACTTAACTTGACTATTGATTTTAAAATTTCTCCGTTGCCCTTAAAGCACGCGCTACATAATAAATTCAAATTAAATGATATATTGACTATTCATTTATTTCTATTTTCTACTTGATACAAGTCAGTCTTCAGCAAATTATGTTTTTATTTTTTGCAGATCCGATTAAATGTAATTTGTGTCAAATTGAAGTAAAAGGGATATTATATTGTTGCGCCCTTTAAAGTTGGGAAAAATATATTTGATGTAGTGTTTGTACTTTGATTATTTGGTTTCATGATGTCATGAAACATCGCCTCCTCGTGCGGATAAAATTATTTTCCCTCCCTAACCCTTTCTTCAAATTGAAGAGCAAACTACTATTGCTTCCGTAAGAGACAAATCTATAGCAGAAAGGAATGTGAAATGTGTT
>JAODGC010046154.1:21819-36818 GCA_027574925.1 Ecitoglossa quadriceps | reverse complement strand
ACCTAACCTAACCTAACCTAACTTAACCTAACCTAACCTAACCTAACCTAACCTAACCTAACCTAACCTAACCTAACATAATTAGATAAAAATTTTGCTAAACCAGTATTTTATTTACATAACAAAGCTAAATTTAGTAAGTTAGGTTGTGTTAGTTTAGGTTAAAGATAAATTAGAATAAAATTTCGAATGAGCTATTCAGTTAAGTAGTCAAATTAAAAATGCCTGATTTCATTTACTCAACAAAACCAAACTTAATAGATAAGGTTATGTTAGGTTAGGTTATAATTGAAATACAGTGAGAATCTCAAATAACAAATTTTTTGTGGTCAACTAGAAAAATAAAAATGCGTCATACCCAGTTTTGCAGCAACGTACAAAAATGAGCTGAATTATTGAAAATGACCATTTACATTGATATTTTCTGCAACCCGCAACATGAATCAGATATTTAACGATACCACAGATATGGTCATTATAATTTACTCGCCTGCTACTTAAGTCTAGTTTGTGTCACTTTTATTGTTGCTGGTTTGGTGCTTCTGTGCTGCCAAATGACCACACAGCAAGAGTAGCTGAATACCTCCGTGTGGCTCCAATGTCTTCGGGCGCTTGCAGCCTCCTCGAATGGCCCCGTGATAGGGGAGCAGCCCAATGAACGCATTAATGACCATTCGATGTATTCTATAATTTATTGCCTGTTGCAGATGAGGCCAGCGCTTCTCCCTTGGTTATGTCAAAGGAAGGAAAAAATTTAATCCAAACGAATATTCAGCATCGGACTGCATCTAGTATTAAGAGAAGTTGCGCGCTGGGTATGCGTCGAGTTGTTGACTTCCAGTCCAAGGATGGCATCTTTATCGGGGTATTTTAGATATTGGGAATCGAATGTGTAACACGTCGATGCACATCGACTTGCGCGGCTACAATCGTTGGCACAATTTTAATTTAAAGGATTTTTAATTAAGTCCGAAGTGACTTATAGGACCACCTCAGACCCGAAACGTCAGCATTGAGATCTCAGTAACCAGTTTGATGTAAATTTATATAAGTTGATAGGTCTAAAAAGTTCAAAGTATTTACAAGTGGTTCGTCTGTAAATTTAAAGTAGCAATTATATCAAGCTCTGTTATCAAGTGTTGACTTGTGTCTTGAGAAAATATTGCTCGCAACATGTTTTCGATTTGATGTTTTTCCAAATTTCCGATGTTTTTCCCACTTACCTTCTAGGATAGTTTTCTTGGCAATAGAAAAAAGGCCATTAAATTTTTATTGTCTTGATCAATGCCGAGATGCAGGAAAATGGAGAAAAATTTATCAATGAATGGTGATAAAATAGACGCCTTGGTCTAACGCCATTAAAAATCATTAAACCGACAACATGAAATTTCCACGAAGATAGCGAAGAAAGCGATTTTATGAGTAAAAGTATTCACAAATATTGGAACTATCCGGGCCCGTGGACATCACCGTGTTGGTTTATCATGATTGTGTTTTGGTGTGGACTTGCTGCTTGTTGGTGGTGGTTGTAAAATTTGAATCTTCCACCACATTCACTCCGGCTCTCATACGCTTTGTGAAGATTCTTGTGTATTTTGGAGGAAGGTAATAAGTTGCACGTAGCCAGCCATCGCGAGCGAGTCGTGACACTCTTTGGCGACGCTCACCGAAAACTCTAATTGGATGGCCGCGGCACATCGATATAATATAGATTTATGTTCTCCACCGAAAACTGGATGCGGTCGTGTGATTTGTGGGGCGCTTTCCCAGACAACAACAACACGAAAAGGGAGAGAAGAAAGAAACACAAGGAGTGCAAAGTAAGGGAAATCTTCATAAAGTAACATTGATAAAAAGAATAATGAGAATTGAGAAAAATTCTTTTCGAATTAAGCGATTTTATGAAATAATACATTATATTGCTGTATGTTAGCATCGATTGTAGATTGAAATCGATACTACTACGATTAAAATCGATAGCATAAACCGATCCTGATATATGATTCTTTGCAAATATATCTATTAGTTATTTTGGATAATTGATATCAATTATAGCGCTGCTACATATCGATATACAATATCGATAAAAGAAAAACATCGATACTTGAAATTTTTTAGAAACCTACATATCCTTTATGTAATAAATATGACGTACGATATATATTCGTATCGATGTTAGATTGAAGCCGATACTTAAATATCTCGATTAAAATCGAATAAAAGTATCGATAGTTTATCAACCACCGCCACCACCACCATATTTTTTTTGCAACTGCATCCATTAGTGATCGTTAAAAAATGATGTCAATTACACCGCCACCACATATCAATATACAATATCGATAATAGGAAAACATCGATACTTGAAATTTTTTAGAAACCCACATATCCTTTATGTAATAAATATGACGTACGATATATATTCGTATCGATGTTAGATTGAAGCCGATACTTAAATATCTCGATTAAAATCGAATAAAAGTATCGATAGTTTATCAACCACTGCTCAATATTATTTCTTGTAACTGCATCCATTAGTGATCGTTACAAAATGATGTCAATTACACCCCCACCACATATCGATATGCGATATCGTTATTAGCAAAGTATTGATATTCGATATTTACAGAAACCCACTAATTTTGTATGTTTTATGTACTAAATATGAAGTAGATGATACCACTCAGTTAATATCCAAGTCAGCTAAAAATAACGCACGCAAAAAGCAAATGTTAGCTTAATACTCGTGTTTTCGTCGGCTTTGCTTATTTTCACTGACTGGTTTCTCCTGCAGATTACCCCACCGTTCATCAAGCACTCGATCGCTTTTGTCTTCCTCCGCCTGACGCAATATTCCCATGCATGCAGCAAGGGCCCAGCGAAAGGAAACGCATATGTTTATTAGATCGGGACCGCAATAAATTACAATTGATTAGGATTTTGGTGTGATTATATCTGACGATTGTCTCCGAAATGAGCCATAAATAATGGCCCTATATTTTACCTGTGCGCGACACTGCGCAGACAACGAGCTACAGCAAGCGTCACGACAAGATCCTCAGCCCAGCCCAAGCCCCGTAGACAACGAGTGCTTTTAGGCAACATTTAGCCATAACGAAAATTGTAACTAGCGAGACATCTCGGAGAGGTAAAAATGGAAATCAAAAGGTAGGCACTCAACGCAAATCAGTAGATAATTCCGTGAAACGTATTCCTTCGTCAAACCCTACAAACTGGTAGCTAATTTTCCTAATATCGTATAAATATGGTAATAAACGGGCATTAAGTCTGAAAGCTTGAAAACAAACACAACGTAAACGCGGTGTGTCTTGAGTCAACATCAAATAGAAAAGGCCGCTGAAGGGAAACAGACGTAGGAACGAATACATCATGCATTTTTCAGCAAGCCACTCAAAATGCGTGTGACACTCAGCAAATTAATTCAATTATTCTGCCCATACATACCGGCCACGACGGTAGTATTGTTGTTCCGCGTCCGTCCGGATGTTGTAAATTATTAAATTAGATGCACCCATGTCATTCGGCTTTGGAAATGCGAGGTGCAACCAAACTGTGTGTCTTCTAAGCGGATAGTTTTGATTTCCTACGGCATCAACAGTTGAGTATTTTTTAATGAGAAATTTAGAAGTAGTTAGAAGTAACGTACCTATACATTTTGGCTTTTATGTTATATAGTTCTACAGGTTTATTTAGAGTTTATATCAGGCGCGTTTTTCTCTCTTTCCTTCGGTATTTTTATCGTCAACAGACAGTACAGTATCAAGCGGAGTGGTCATGGTTGATTGGACCAGTTCCTCTTCTAGCTTTTTTTCTTTCGTTAAATCGTTTTCGTCGCGTTCTTACAGCTTTTCGTTAATTCGTCAGGAAAATCCATTTGGAAGAAAGTTTCATTCAGAGCTTGACTCATCAGCCAGTACAAATCTGAATATGAACAATTCACACTTCAAACATGTTTCAACCTGTTTCCACGTGTTTTCTTCTAGGCAAAATGTCACATTCCAATTCGAAATTCAATTGTAATAATGCTTAAATATTTATATTAAATTATCGTCGCTGCAAAATTTAGTTGCACGTTGTTTGATTTCTTTCATGCAACACTTTTAAAAACGTCATTTCTTTAAAAATTATCGCAACGTAATTAATGCTGGAATGTCATGAGTGTGGTCTATTACCAACTGCATCTAAATACTCCGAATGTATCCGAATCGCAAGCCGATCTGAAATGACCGCTCTAGTGCAAACAACAATTTGAATACGTTCATTTGTTTTAACAAACTTCTAGTTCAGTTCGCAGTTTACTTTGGCACTTACACACTTTGATGTTGTAATAACGTTTCCGGCATGTTATTTTCTTGATTTAATTTGTTTCAAGGTTGTTACACCTAAATGTAGCAGCTGTGATTTTTGTACGGTCGCCAGTGTTGCCAACTCTACGAACCTCTCCTCCGAACGTATCCGAGTCGTGAGCCGAATTGGAATGACAACATTAAGGCTGTCAAACAGTTTGCTCACTTGTGTGTTCGATTGTTTATCCAATTGGGTATTATTGTACCTTGGTTGCAAATCAGTACAAATTGTCTGCTAGCTGCTACAACCAATCCAATTCGTAGTGGACAATTCATGTTGCAAAGCAAGTGCTAAGGTAACTTGTTTGTACTCGCCGTCGCATCCATGCACCGGCGGATTCATAGCATCGTGCTACAATTAGTTATAATGAAAAAGGGTCTCACAACTTGCAAAGCCACAAAGTGCATCTCTCACACACGCGCATCGTATAAACATGCAGTGCCTACAAAGTTCACCTTCAACACGAGCACGCACTAGCTGTAACAATAAAGAAATGGAATAATTCCGTGCGCTCACTCCAAAGGCTTCTGCAACTTGGTGGCGTCGGAAAAAGTGAAATTATCACCGTACGTGCAAACCATCATCACTTCTCGTAGGAATTATGCATTTCGTGTAAATTGTGTGCGACTAACTTACGATCGTATTTAGTATGGACATGTTGTGTGTGGCCAAATGCCATAATAACGCCAGTGGTCGAAAACTGAAAGCCGAAAGCTGGAAACGTTGGAAAATTATGGTTCGCCCGCATTGCGGCCGACTTTGGAAATGTTGCACGTCGACCCTTAGCACACACCTTCATCGCCCATCAACTATTTCCCACTGCATTAGAATGCGTTCGAAGGAACATAAACAATGTACGAATGAGGAAAACGTGTTGCTTTGTAATTTAATACCGGTGGACTTGAACTGTCGAAATGGACAAAAACGTATTGAATTCATTACGTCTATAAAACAGCAATAATGGACTTATCTTCGATTGGTAAGCACATTCAACTGTTTTTCTAGTATGGTACCTAACCTAACCTTGAAATCATTGTATGACGAGTAACATTAATCATCAACACTTTCTTTCTTTGCAGTGTGCAACAAGACATTGTCCACAAATTGCCTACCTGCCATTGAATCTGCTCTCCTTACACATCATGCTAATGTATTCGCTGTCGAGCTGCAAAGGTATGCATCCCTTTTCAAGTGAGTTAAGTCTATTTTGGTAAAACTCTTCTTCTGATTTGCTTCTTCATAATTTCCTATCTAGGAGCGTGAAATATGTAGCGAAAAATATCTCCACGTCAGACACGTTTGCCGGCTGGGAGCGTGACGATTCTTGCATTTGGCGAGAGTCTATTGACGCCTGGCTAGAATTCTTCAATTTCTCAATACGATGCGCTGCCGTGCACAGTGGGGCGCAAAGCGGAAAGGGCAACCCGTTACATTGGCACTGTTTGTCTACCTTACAAGTGCGATGACTTAAGTCACTTGTTACTGACGTCTTGCGGGCAATAAACTCAACCGTTTAAAGTGAGCCACAAGGGTGTGTTTTTTGTTCAAATTTATTGCGAAGCGCTTTCTAAAATGACTTGACAATATTTCGCTTAGGAGCAAGACTCATCAAGGTCAATTCAATGCGAAGCAGCGCACGATTTAAATGCTAAGCCAATTTTGTTGATTAATGTGGGCCTGTTAATATTGCATTCGTTTGCAATTCGCATCAAGATGAAGCGCTAAATTTATGCTCCAAACGCGTTTGTGCGTATTAACCAAATTAATAATGTTCGAGTCGGTCGCTGTAATTTAATGCCCAGCATTTCAGTAGCTCCGAACATATTCATTAATAAATCATGGCGCTTGTAATCAATTCAATACTTCCAGAAGTTGCCTAGAAGAGGAGCAGCCGCATCATCTTGGAGAGATCTTGATTCTGCAACTGCATTGCTGGATGGGTTGACGAAACAAGTGACAAACGACGACAGGTCCCAAGACGCAGGCTGCAAACGAGAAGATGATGATTACGTTGGACACAATTGTGGGCACGTTGCTGTAAAGTGCAAAGTATTTGTGATTGCATTACGACATGATTTGCTCCAATTAAATCAAATGCAATATAAGCAACGATTTGTCAAGCCTGTTTGCTCATCGCATGCAGGCCCACTGAAGTGTGTTTACAATGTACAAGCATGTTTGTTGCCCATCAATGATATACATCCGTGATATAGACTTATGGACGATCGTCGCACGTATTTCCATTTTCGTTATATTACCAGCCATCAAATCGATCGGAACCCCCTTTGGCATGGCTAGGGTGACACACGCATACTCCAGCTAGCTACATCAACTCTATTACTTCTATGAAACGGACTCGTTCACGCTTTTATTATATCAACACGCGACGCATTGATACACCTTATCCATCTTGCGCCCAGCCCGACAGAGGGTAACAACGTAAATATGTAATTATGCATCAATTGCGTGCGCTTGTTTATTACGGCGCGTCCAGGGTGACATCGAAAGCATCAAATTAAATGTCGTTCTATCGCGCAATGCAAACAACAGCTTTAGTGTGGGGGTTAATAAAACGATGGGCGGTGTTGGGGTCAAGCAAAGGACATTAATAACCAACAGATTGTTTTACGTTACTCCCATAGATTTGCTTGCATTAGCCAACCGCTCTGGCTGTATGTGTGTGCCGTCATAGGTTTTTATCCATCATTTTATTAAAAATTCCTCCTGGACAGGTCTGCGTCGTCCGTTCGTCTGCCAACAAGTTTTCAATGTCACCGCATTACAATAAAGGGTGGTCGGGTAGTGCTCGGCAGGCCGCTTTTTTGTCGCGGTCCTCCTGCTTGGCATGCGTGCCCCAGCACACAAGCGACGAGCGAAGATGCGCACCAATAAATATGTCAGCAGTTGACAAGCGTCCTCCCCGGACATGCAAATATTTAATGCGATATGCACTCGCGGGGCGCAAACTGCAAATATTAGCAATGCGGAGACCACGCATTGCAATCGCATGGCTCTGCAGGCCTCATACAAACGTCATGCGTGCAGGCCCGAAAAATGGATGATATGCGCTGGTCGTAAAGCAAGCGCGCGCTTGACTGCATGTGCGCCCGCTCCCAATGACGACAGACACATAATATTATTATGGAAATATTAATACCGCTGCAAGATGCACGGCGTACGCCAGGCACTGGACGTGGACGAAGAAAGAAACGATAAATTGCAGTTGCTGTCGTCGCAGCTACCACTATGATGGCACCGTGTCATGAGTGCGGCTGGAAAACAATAAAGAACGTACCAAGACCAAGTGGTACCGGACCTGATCCGAAATTTAGCTTTCTGCCCAAAGGAGGCAAGGGAAAATTATCCTATCATAATAAATATGGATGTCAACACGCGCCTGGGTGCAGCCTCCTTCTAGGGCAGCATCGACATTCAAGGTTAGGACTCAGGTGGTAAGAGTAGAGCTGGGAAAGGAGGTAGTTTTAGTGAATGAACACGCGGCGAGCTCAACCTGTTGTGATTGTGGCCGATGGTATGACTCCAATGTGAGGTACACCGTTGTGTGCCACACAGATTGTCCCTACCATCGCTTGGCAAAGGTGATGCCGTGCGGCCAGGTGAGTTGGAAGGCGGGGCGGACACCGATTCGAGGGACGTAACTTCGCGTCACCTTCTTCTTCTCCGGCCGGCTCGATGTGCCCGACCCGGTGCGCGCTCTGTCAGTCACTCATTCACCGTGCCGCTGTCACAAGAGTCGCCCACGCATTCGCCGCGGCGCGCAAACACCGACGGCAGCAAATTCGCGACACATGCGGCGGCATATTGGTCTGCGAGTTGTGTCCGAGTGACGATATTGGATCGCAGTGCGCTGGTGGCGGTTAACGGGGTGACTGCAGTTCCTTGTGGCATCATTGACGTGGATTGAATGCCAGTGCAGCGGCGAAGGGTGCAAGGAGCGCCGCTCAGCGACAACACCACGAGTGACCGCCGCGCAACAGCAGGAAGGGAAGCAGCAGGAGCAGGAGCGGGACGCGTCGCGGCGTCGGCGTCGTCGAGTGCGGCCGACCCGCGCCGAGGGTAGCGTCGGCGCGCAGCCCGCCCCGACGTCCGGCGTATCACCTGCCCCCACCACGCGCGCGCCGCCGTCGGCAGACAGCATCCCGGCGCCGTCGAGCTCGCACGTCGTCGCACCGACGCCGACGATCCCGACGCTGCTGCTCGCAATACCAACCAATCGCCGCCGACCCGGGCAGGACGCGCGCGACGGCCCTGCACACATGAGCGGTCCATCATAACAGCGCGCTGCACCGCATATCATAACTCGACGCCCGACCGCCGACGAATACGGAGCGCCGCGACGCCAGCGCGAGTGAGCGTGAGTGCGCGATTTCGCCGCCGCGCGAAAGCCTTCGGCATGTGTTTTTTCACGCGCAGTTAGTTCTTCGCAAGGACGCAGAGACCAGCCGCGATTGTGATTTGTTTACTTGGTGTGGACAAGTTTTGTGTGCAACAATGTCGCGACGCAAGCAGGCCCGACCCATCAAACTTCAGGACGACGAAGAAGTCTCTGGAATTCCTTCTGCCACCAATGCAATCGGTAAGTTTGAAACTGCAAAGTGCGGCAAAAAATAAATAAAAATAAATAAATTTAAAAAAAAAACATCACAAAAACCAAATCGTTACCAGACCAAAGAATAATGTGTAAGCAAAGTTAAAACAAACGAAAGGAAATAAATCTACCATTTTCACCAAGTTCATTATCGTCACATTTTACAACCACCACCAACTTAGTGCGAAACATCTTGGACCAACTCACCTCTGTGACCCGCACCAGAAAGGCAAAAAGGACAAGCGAAGAAAACTCTAACTGATATTTATTATTTATTAATAATATGCGTCTATGTTCGCCAGAAACATAATATCATGAGATTAACGATAATACCGAGCAGAGTTTATGTTCGTGCGCATCACGTTCCCGTGTGTTCTCGTACTTCTCCCGTTCGCATGCAACTTGTATGGAAACGGAAAAATCCAGGATAAATGTGAAATAAATTTAGATCCTATGCGGTACCGACTTGCTTCAACATTCAATTTCGTCTTTCGCTTTGGACAAATGTTGGCGTAAAAAAAAAATTGCTGAAAAACGCGTCCGACTGACATTAACTCACGCCTCGTCCATCCGCACAATACGCGCGGTGAAAATAAATAGAATCACAAAGGCGCGCACGTTATGCGAGGTGACATGCCGGCGTTCTTAATATGACAAGCAGTAAACGAGGCATTTAGTTAAAAGGATGCGGCGCGAGAATAAATAAGTGGGAAATGAGGGAAATGAGTGTGCGATATGCGGATGTGATGGATGCTAGCCAAACGCTGAGCAAATCGAGAGAACTTGCTTACCGTCGCTTGCGCTCGCTGATTTCAAACTCTGGCTGACTTACTTACTACAAAGGAAGCCACAGCACGTCTAAACATTCCAATTAATTATCAGCTTCCTACATCATCCCTTTTGCAGTGTAATCCACGAGCGTCAGCCTTCCACTGGCCGCGATTAAATCCAGACATGCGTTTGCCGAGTGACCAGAGTACATGCGAGATTATGGCAGTGCTGTAAGTGATATAAAAATAAAGTACATCGCTAATTGTACCTGTCACCGCCAAAGATTCCGTGGCGCATTCCGCGGCCATCAAAGCGCGCGGCGATCGCTGAAAGACTGATCGTTGCGCGCGGGCCGATATAATTCAAGTCGGGCCGTGAGAATGTGTGCACGACAGCTACCCGTGTAGCGCGTACATCAAATCATAAACGCGCTTACCGCAAGCACGCCGCAGTTTCACCTGCAGCGGCTTTTCTGTTATTAAGAAAAACATAACAAACAGGCGCGGAGCAGCAAGTGTGCGCCAAGTCCGTCGAGTCGTTGCAGCAGCGGCAAGCGCAAATCGTGCGCCTTGTTTAATTGATGATGGACGATCGGCAGCGCACAAAGGGCCATAATTTGTTGTCAATGCCCTGCCGCAGCTATCAGCATGTAATTGCAGCCGGTGCGTTTTGATCTGCTTTTTGTGCGCGGCGATGATTTTCGGCCGGCAGCAGCTCGTAAAACGCGTGCGCAAGCATGCAGCAGATATGGGGGAATTAATATTACATAATTCGTTTTTAATAGTCCTTGGCGCGATTGACAGCCAGCCGCACTTGGTTGCAACTGCACCCGCGCCGAGGTGGTCCTGTCACGTCAATCCAGCCGTGCGTGCTTTTCGTAGGTGATTTATTAAAAGTTGCAGCATGTTTAATGTAGGCCACTCAAATGACATGCGGCATGTCAATGATGCTTATTGTGACGTAGAGTGCGACTCGTTACATGGACACAAGTCACATTTCAAAGGAGATGTTTAACGTGCTGCGTGCGTTTGTGGCGTTCATATAATTTCCAATTTCCGAAAAGCGACCAGCCAACCAACCCTTCTCGGCATTTAATTGCGTCGGACCGTTTTATTAACATGTCGTCTCTCGCGCGCAGACACTGATCACTCTCTGGGTTGCGCCACCAGCCACCAGCCACCAGCCCCCAGCCCCCAGCTGTGTGCGTGTCGATCTCATCATCTCCACGCGTGGTGTTGGCTGAATGCTGCCGGGGTTGTGCCGCTTCAATCTTTGATCAGGCCGCCCAGTTTAACCCCTTTTATAACCCCCTGCTGTAAGCCGGCTATTTATTTATGCATGGCCGAGTATAACAGACACCCTTCTAATGAGATTATGATACGCGCGTTCCCCATCGACAAAATGGCTGCCAGCAAATTGAATTTCAAAGCCGGAGCATTTAAAACGACATATTGAACGCAATTTCATTCCATGGGCGCTACCGTATGAGCTCGGACGTGGAATAATCGAGGAGGAAATTAAAAACTTGCTATAAAAACATGGCCAACATTAATAAGCGTAATGTCGAGAGGTTAATAGCCAAGCGCACGCCAAGCGGCTATTATGAGGGAGCAAAGAGAGAATAATAATGCACAATGTGCAAGATATTCGTGTATCCGCAAGTGAAGTCAAGCGTTGTTTCCTTCGTTTCATGCATTTTTTTTCCCCTCTGCATCAACCAATAAGAGGCTCATTCATGATAAATACAAAACACTTGCGTTGCTCTAAAGGATGCATAGACCTTTGCTGCTTATGCAACGTTTTCACTTTTTTTCCTCGGCCCGTTCTTACTTGGGCGCCGTCGAGGACGGGTGACAGTTGGAAAAGTGCGAGTGATTTGTGGGCCATCTTCGACCCGCTTGCGCTGCATTACGCAAAAATCGGCTGCGGTGGTCACATGCCGCATTAAATTTGGACATGTCCACAATGCCAGTGACGCAAATATTTGTCCGGCGAAAAACATCACGCCCTACGCTTGCCCAGCGGGTGGTGGCGCTCACAAATTGCACCATGTGATGGTGATTTTGGTGAGGAAGAAAGTTGTTGGGTGTTTGAGACATGCGACGGCCACGCATGGGGACAGCAGGGGGAATCCAATATTCGGGTCGCGTTATCGCGCGTCTTATCATTGCTACCTTTCCGTCCGTCCTTTCCTCCTTTTGTTTGCGGCACTGACGTGGAGCTGCTTTTGGAAACGCACACTTTCTTGCCGACGAGCTGCTGATAAGAGGTAATTTATATGCGTCCATCTATTTATGCATTATGGGCATTATAATTGCGTACATCCGCTTCGAAGCAACGAGGTGGAATGTGAAGAAGAAGGATTTCTGGTGCGCTGTAAATGTTTTTAAATGGGTGATTACATGAAATATACGCTCACGTATAAAGCGATACATACATAATTAATAACATTGAGTACACATTAAGTGGAAACGATTTGTACTTTCTTTCCATGGCTAGCGAACTGATAGTGCGTTGAAATAGGTTGGCGTTAAATTTAGATGATAGTACATCGATCTGGAACGCATGTGGCGGTGGTGGGGGGGGCGGGGCAATACATTCGTTTTGGGGGAATTCATTTGATGGCAGTGTTTTGCGTCGCTAATGGAAGAATGATTTACGCTGCATCTTGAATTGGAACGGGTAAAATCGTTTGCAGTAAACATTGGTGCCCCCCTCCCCCCCCCTAACCACCCACAAGTGACTTGAGCAAGTATGCATTTGCTTTTCGACTGGAGCTTTTAATTTCGCTGCTTTCGTATAAATCGCATACTGATTTACGCGCACGCATGCCCGGGTGTTTGCAAGGGCGCGTATCTCGAGTGCAGCGATTTGCACACAAAGTGGCTGCTGATTTAAAATCGCAAGCCGCGAATTGACAGGACAGGCGAAACAAGTTTCTTTGCTTTGGGCGCGATCGGCAGCGGGCACGTAAAAATATGCCACCAGTGGCAGGAGCCATTCGGCTTAGAAATCAAAACGCTTTGTCTGGTACTGCAATGCGGCGATTTGTAGGCCTGAAATATGAATAATATCCCTTTGTTCGGTCGCACCAGCAGGATTCTGTCCTTTTTGCCTCGTTTAAGTCTTATTTCGACGCTGGAAATATTTCCCACGAGCCCGAAGGGTAAGCACGAAGAAGATGGTGCGATGCGATGCGATGCAGAGGCTGCTGCGAGGAAGGCGAAGAGGAAGAAAAAGAAGGTGTCTGGGCGACACAGCGTGGGCTTTCTGTGAGCAAGACCGCGCGACATTTTTCTCTGCCCCACCAACGGCTTGCTTAAACAATAAAATTAATAACTCGCGATAAGATCGTCCTTTTCCGATGTTATTAACAAGATGTATCCATAATTCGTTTCTTCAGGTCTTCTTCACGTCGAGCCTGCGTGGAGATCCTCCGATACACTCGTGATAGCCGCCTGGCGACATTAACATTTCTTCGGCTGTATAATTCTTTAATTCCTCGTTCGCCTTGCTGGGCCCCAGCCGTAATTTGGACACATTATACTGTGACCAGATGTCCCAGCTCAGGTGAGGAGTGCGCAACGATAAAGCAGATTTAATTCATATTTTCGTTGAGCTCGCAAAACTGATTTGGTGCGGATAATGTGACAAAATAACCGTTCGTAAAGCACGGCAGTGGGGGGGTCACAGCATGCGTTTCTACGGCACTCGCCTTCCGCATATTTGGACTTGATCCGACTAATTCCCTTCCGTTGACCCAGCGAACTTCCCCTAAATGGCATGTAGGCAATTGGCCCACATTGATTGCGCTGTAAAATGGAATTGTCAAATGGTGAATTAAGAAAATAGTGGCGACCCGAATAGAAGAGAGCGAGCTCCGTTACAGAGAGCTAACAAATTATGGAACGATGATTAATCGTCCGACTAAAATACACTCGAGCTGTGTGATGTCGCGGCGGGCGGGCGTTGTGGAAAATACTGCCGCCGCAAGCCAGCGCCGCGACGCTCATTACACAATGGGCGCATGGATGGATTATGACGTGCACACACGTTTAGTAATTCTTCTCGCGACACAATCGCGAGACGGGCGAGAGAACACTTGCTGCCGCCAGAAATAAACGCATTGACGATTGTGCGCGCATGTTTGTCGCGACACGAAAAGTACTTTCTACGCTTGATGATTAACTGTAGGCCAGTGCACATGCATCACATTGGGCACGGATGCTTCGGATCGAGGGAAACCTAAGCAATGCAATACAATTAATGGTATCAGTTAATTGTGGAAGGAAACTGGCGTTTGAAAACGAAATAATTCGAATTATATTTAAGAGTATTTGTGACTGAATGCAGCTGGAGTGATTCCAAGTGTTCCAACTGCAATTGAGATATGTATATGAGAGATGCTACAAGTCGCTTAAATGACTAATTACAGCTGAAACCGTGGAGCAGGTCGAGGTTTAACGTGTACTGGAGGAAGCTGAGATGATTTATTGCGGATCTGTGAGGTATTCTTTGCCTTGGGTAGGGACGGTGCAATGATTTGATACCAAGCAACCGTTTAGAGGAGGAAATCATATTTTTGGGTGCTTTGAAGGTAGTAAACCCACAGTTCTCCATTGTATTTGTCCCATTGGAAATGCCAAAGAAAAGCAAATTGTGATTTTTATTTCAATTTATATATTGGTGGTAGTTTAAATTGCGTTAAAATGAGTATTAAATTGGTGGGAAACAAAGTTGTCGTAGAGATTACCCATGTTACCCATGTCGCAGTCGTCCTCCACTTCATTATTCTGTATCAACTACCATGATTATTTGTACTTATTGGAATTGGATTCAGTGGGAATGTGTAACTGTTGGATATATTCCCAGTAGGATTTCAACCTGTGTCCTCGGAATATTTCCTTTGCTGTCGCTAATAAGGTTAAGACATCTGACCCTAGTAGGTGCGTGAGCTACGTCGCATTGATCTTTAAAGGCATATATTGTTGTTAATTTTAATTGCATCTAAATTACTTGATCGTTATTATCTTGAGCAATTATTCTTTTGTTGGGCATACTATAAGTGTTGCAAATGTGATGAATTTGAAGACTTTTTTACTGATGAATTGTTTGTTAGAATCTAACTAAGTGGTTGCTATTTTGGGCAAATTGAATTAGTAAATTTAAGGAGCATTTGTAATATCTTTTTGGTTATATTTTAAAATGGGTGATGATTTAGTAGGAACCTTATTTTCGCTACCTACTTTTT
>JAODGC010046154.1:7830-21719 GCA_027574925.1 Ecitoglossa quadriceps | reverse complement strand
TCCATCAAACTTGTAATTATTAAATTCATATCTGTAATATCAAATATAAACACGAATAATTTTAACTCTCAGTACCTCCACTATATTCTCAATTGCATTCATTTATGGTAAACCAGTATGCTTTTTAATAATTCACAGTTGGTTCTCAGTGCGTTCATTTCTGATGGCAATTTGTTGAAAATGTCAGTATAACCTCAAATATTCCGTCGAAGCAAACTCGTCTCCTTAAAATAAATCAATCTAAGATAAGTTGCTACGAAAATCATTTCTGTATCAAACGAAGCCATTAGTTCAAATAGTATTATTTAAATTTATTGCAATTTAAGATTCTACTTGGACACATATCGTGCAAGTAAATAGAAATTAGCTATTTCTTAAAATAACATCGATGAAATGTTTAGAAACGAGTCTTGTTTGAAAAGTCCGTGCCACAGCAAAAAAACACCGAATGGTTGGCTGATTTTTCAAAAATTATTTTCTATCGACATAGTTTTCTTCTAGGCTTATACATCTTGTCCAATGCTGGTCTAATTTATTACATAATCATCTCCTCGTTTCAATGGAATTTTTCTCCCGCCACCCATTTCTGCAAATTGGGAAGCAAACAGCAGACAGTCAGGTTTCGACGAAATTGGTCGAAGATGCAGAAAACATTGGCAGCCTATTTCGATGAATTTTGCCATCATGACCCTGGTGAGGTGTATGATGTGTTGGTCTCCTCCCGAAAATAGCATTGTGTTACGATTGCTTCCGCTTGGACTTGCAATCCGCTCTTCCAATGGTGCGTGCCCCATGGAGTGCGCGGATTTTTCGTGCCGCGTGCGCGTTTTAATTGAAATCGATTTTTAATTGCAATAATCGTACGTTTACGCTGTTAATTTATGTTCGACGGCGCTTATCTGCGATCTGCGCACCACATAGCCCGAGAGCGGCGCGTATTTATGCGCCGCGCATTTGCCCACATTGTTGGCAAACGTGCACGCACGTAAACTGATTGATATCTGCGTTAAAAGCTTGTACAATGTACAAACTCGACGATAGCCGTACAGAGGGTCACACTCAAAGACATACCGTTGAGGTATTTAGTTTTCGATTGAATGCCATGATGCAATCGCACGGGGTGCTTCTCCCCTTTTTCCCTTTTTTTTTTTTTTCTTTTACCATACGTGCGCTATTGTGACATCTCAATAAAAACGGCCACAATGACAATTGCCCATGCGCGCGGTATTAATATTAGACCGGATAGTGTAAACAATATGACAGGCAGCTAATTCAGCGTACAGTCGGCATGAGAAAAAGCGGCGTACGCCAGTACACGGAGTCGGCAGCAAGAAGCGCCCCTCTTGCGCAGCCCCCGATTTGGGCGATTTCATGGCCCAGTGCGTTCCAATGCGAGTGTCAACCGAACATCCAGCATGCTACATGCATTCGAAGGCACATACGGCATTTGCACCGAGATGGCACAAAAAAAAATTAAATAAAAAATGACACACTGGCATAACAGTAGCATAAAATTTAGAAAATGCAGTTGGGTCTCTTGCTGGGTGAGCGACACCTATCGGCGATGGAATATATTAATATGCATACGTCATCATTTTAAACATGTCATGTGCTCCTGTTAATCCTCAGATCATAACTAGACTTGTGGCCGTTCCTAATTACCGCCACATTGCTTGGTAGCACGTGCGCATCTCCAGATGCTTGTCATAAACGCGCGACGCACTCATTTGTCGCATCAACGTCGCGACGCGTCTCATGAGCTGGAGATGCTAACTCTTTGCCGGAGCATCTCATAATTAATATGCGTACGTGTACGTCATTCATGCATCATTACGCCGCCTACTGACTTTCGTCTGGTGGCGGGTAGTCCTGCATTGGTGCATTTGTTGCGAACGTAAATGTCACAGCTTCACGCGACGTATAAGTAATAACGTGCGATTAATATAAATATGAATGGGTGTCATAATTAGGCGCGTGCCACTTGCAATTAGATGTGATATATTGCAGAGCACTGCAGCGTCGTAATCGCTTTGTGATGAGGTAATTGCCGCGTCGCTTATTAATTGCAGGTCGCTGAGTGAATTCGGTGCTAGGTTGGGAAGTGCAAAAATTGCCGGCTCTTTGTAGGAACGCTGCGATTGAGAGCGTCGGCGAGCGCGAAGGGAGCAAACGGCTTCTCATCCATTTGGAAAATTAGTGGAAATCGGCAGGCAGGTCGCATCTATTAGATTAAAACGCGCGTTAAAACATAAATGAAACGGGTCGTAAAGTCGCGTGTAATTGAATTTTCTTGGAATGCGCCCTGCAAACGTGTACGTGTGCCATTCTCTTCGCGCCCGTTGAAGGTGTTTGCGCATCATTTGCGCGCTCGCACAATGGGCTGCTTATGAAAATGTTTGCCGGTCTGTCAACATGGCTATGAAAAAGTGTCGTGTATGACACATGCGAACCAAATACCAGACACGTCGACGACGCGCACGCGACTCTTTAAGAGCGCGACATGTGATTTCCACGGTGGCGCAGCACGGCGCGCATTACGTGCGCGCGTTTTTCACCTGGCAAGTGGATGCTTGTCACGCCATTTTCCACCCTTTCGCCTTCGCGCAGTATGCACGCGACGCGCCGTAAATAAAGCCATGAGTAGCGCTGCGCCCGCTGCGCCTGCTGCGCCTGCTGCGTATGCAGCCACACACACAAGTTGGCGTGCGGCCATTAGCGAGTACGCTCGTAGGCGGTTGTTGCGGTTGACTATGCCGGTTATGTCGGTAATGCCGGAACACTAGTGGAACTGTTGGAACCGTTGGCAATGAGACGTTTTATGGCTTTATGAAATGAAACGCATTATTGCGCATTGTTTCGGACGTTTAGACCTGCCCGCACGAGCACGAGCACGTTCACGTTCGAATGCTTAATTTGCGATCGTATTTATTCCGCCTGCGAACGAACAACAAGCAAATCGGAATAATTAATGCTTAAACAATTTTCTTTCTCCTCCCGGCTGTTTCTTAATAGATATGCCTGCTTTCCACTAGATGCGCGCGCGCGCGCGCGCCAAGAGTTATGCTTTTTATGTGTTTATTGGGCTACAACTAATAAAAGTCCAAACGTCAATTGAGGCTGCAATGCCGAAAGCTCCGTTTTATTGTTGTGTTAAATATTTCGGTGTGCCGACGCTGCGGTACGAATATTGTTGTTAGCGCTGTAAAAAGTGGGCGACGAGGCTGCGAGTAATTAACAACACGAAAACGACATTTTACAACGAAGATGATAATAATAAACACAATTCGACATTCCCCATTTTTTCATCCTTCGAGAAAAATGCGTTTCATCTTGCGCCGCGCGCGCACTCTTCAACAATACATCTCATTGTAAGCTAATACTACTTGCTTAATATATATCTGCAAGAATGCTAGAGGAAGATATCATCCGCCTCTCATCGCTTGACAATGTGACAATAATTGTGGTCTTGTTGAATTCATTTGTCAGACATAATAATAGACACACACACGCACACGCACGGTCGATTGGTGCTTTTCTCTCGTGTGGAATCAATCAAACATTTGTCGATTGTCAATCGCAGCCCAAAATAGGCTTAACATTTGCGAAAAACCTCCAAACATTGGTGCAGGTATTGTGCGCGCCCAAGTACATTCGATATTTGCCCGCTCCGTCAACTATTGTCATCCACTCAGCCCACTCAGCCTGGAATAACACTGAGGACAGATGACAATATGCCGATGACAATAGTCATCATTGGGATCAAACTACTCCTCTCTATATGTAGAATGCGCATCTTGAATGATGGATATTAGCGATGGGCGCTAGCTATTTCAGCTTGGAAAGAATTTCAGTAAATCAAGTTTTATTGCCACTTGAAATGGGTGCGCAGTCCACAAGAAAGAAGCTGGGATGAGCATCGAGATGGTTTAATCAGTAATATGATTTTCGTTCGCCTGGCATTGCTATTTCTTTCTTCGAAATGTTGCAGTTGAAGTAGGCTGCGTTGCTTTTGTTTCCACCCCATTTGCATTCCGCCCTAATATTGCTAAAAATATCTGCTTTCAGCTAGTTGCCCGCGTCAACATGAAGGGTTTCCCATTGTGTGTCCACGTTGGAAATGCACACAACATATGCTTCTTTCCGGAAATTAAAAAATCTCCGTCTTTCTTCGCAAAGAAATATAAAGCAATATGTTGATGAAGTATATACATTTTGCCAATGAGTCACAACCACACTGACGCTTGCACCATATTGTGCACGACTAGAATGCAGACGGATTCCTAGGGCGGTGGAATAAGTGCGCCATCTATTAATAGAAACAAACGGGAAATATTTACATCATGGGAGCATGACATCCATCATGACTTGTCGTTGTTTGTCATCTTTTGTCACACCTCATCAACTTGTGTCTCTTGCAGCATTCCACAGCAGGATGGCTGCTTGTAGGTATGATTAATACGCGCCGCCTTGTCTGGCTGGTGGTGTCGCGAAGTTGATCGATTTATTTGTAATAGGCCGAGTTGTAAAGCTCATTCCGCGTGCGATCCACTGCTTCACTTCGCTAGCTAGCTTCCCCAGCTGTGTGCGCATTCCGATAATGTAGAAAATGGTTAATTAAGAATGCCACGCAATTCCAGGTAATGAGCGCCTGCGTGCGGTGGTGATTGGCGAATTGTTTGCAGACCACCACGAGTGCAGGCAGCAACGACAATTACAGCTAGCTAATAACTAAGATGAGTGCCTGGTTACATTTCGATCGTATGTCCCTTGACGTTGGATGGCACTTCTTGGCAAATGCTACTGTTTGCTTGTTGACATCCATCCGAACGATGCTTGCTTGCCTCCCTAGCTATGAGATGATATGCCATTGGGATATTCGGGACTAGCGACGGGATTTGACGGCATGCGGATATTTTCCATCTTGGCGTTTTAATAACACTCGCGTGTGCGTTTCCTGCAAGTAAATAAATATTTTCAATATGTGTGCGACTGGTGGATGCACGCGCGCGACGCGCACACGACAAGCTTTCGTGGCGTCTGTTTGTTGAGTGGCCTACCTCGGGCGATATACCAAGTGTCACGAAAATATGCCAAGCCGGAGGAAAGTGCAATCGATTGCTTCTAATTAGTACAACTGTGCATTGATTTTATTCGCATCGTAGTTGTTTGTTATTTAATTAGGTCTGCAACATTTTTGCACCGCTTATTTTGCACTACTTTCTTGATTGCATTGCCACCTTCGATAGGGTGCTGAATATTTTCAGCTGGCGTTGCAGGCGGCACCTTCCGTCAGTGTTGGGATTGTAAATATGAAATTGGAGACGTGCGCCGGCGGCGATGGGCTTTGCGAAATGCTAATATATCCTTTACGCTTTCCGCAGCTACGTAAATACGCGCATCCCCCCCAACCCTATTGACATGCGCGCGTGAAATATAAGATGCATGTATGCGTGATATAAACGATGCATACTGCTCAACGAACTGAGCAAATAGGGTGAAGATGTTATTCATATGCAAGCGTAATATTGCAATCACCAACCAATAGTTTGCAAAATAATCCAGAAATATTTTCTCATCCACTGCTTTCTTTCTCACCCACTATTTAACCAGTAGCTAAGTCTAAGAAATTGGTGTTGTCCTCATGGCTACCACTTGAACCTCCTCCGAACGTGTCCGAATTGCGAGCCGAACTGAAATGACAGCTCGAGTGCTGTCAAACTGCGCATTTGTTTTCTCCTCGTAGATGAAAGAGGGCGGCAGTATCAACCGACGTAGTAATGAGTGCACAACGTAAATCTGGCCAAACTGCATCATTCATGCGAGTTTCCTGTGACACTTTGTTGTGGAAGACTAGAAGACGGTAGCAGTTGTTTTCGACTCAGTGGCAATATCGCGCAGGCCATCATCATACGAAACGATGGTGATGGTGTGTGGCGTGCAGACAGTTTGTGCCGTTTGCAGCGAGCGCAATGCGCGCATGGCTATCGCCAGCGGTTTGAAGTTACACTTGTAACGCAATCTCGAAGATTAGCGTCGCGAGCACTCGCAGCCTGCTGCCGTGCATGTGCATGTGCATGCAAGAAGCAGGGGCCTGCTGCAGCGCACAGCATGCGCCCAGGTCGTTCGTGCGCGCGTTTCACATCGTCTCCAATAAATGTTTCTGTCCATCCTAGTAGACCTGTACCTGTACCTGAGGACTTGCGGGGCCAAGATCTTACTGACGCTGGTAGCTGATTGTATGATCCAACTTGTATTGCGCTGTGCCTCTCTAGTGGGTACGAAATAAAATCATTAAGGTGCATAAAGGAAATAAATTATGTGACCATCGGCATGCCAAATAACATGTGCGGGATTGACTTAGATGTGCATGCGACCGAAATCGTCAGGGATGTAATAAACAAGGCTTCTTATTAATTAGCTCAAAATTTTTCAGAAATCTCTACCTTGAAGAATGTGGATGGTCGAGTTGTTGGCCGATGCAAATATTGGACGCTATTTGATGAAGATTTCTGTTGATGTTTTGTTTGCTTTCAATTTCCTCAGGTAGTCGTCTGAAAGCACTAAAAATTACTGCTACACTTTATTAGGTCATTATTAATTTGCCAAGGCCCCAAAACTGAATAGGGTTTGCCTCATACGTTGACGGTCTTTTCAGCGGTTGCCGCTGTTGGAAAGGAAGGAAGAATCAATGCACAGAAGCCAACACATATTTTGCTTTAATATAAATATTGTGATTAGATAACAGTCTCTTGACTGGTTGCATTGTCTATTCTATAGGGGCTGCAAGCATCTGTAAAATATACACACGCCAGCAAACAATGAAACGATGTAAATTTTGTTTATACCTCATTAAATATTTAATGCCAACTCAATGCACACTCGAAATGACGACAATATGGCACAAGGCAGTCACACATGTTCCCTCTCCGGCTGCTAGTAGTCTCGTCATAAATTGATGAATATGATCTACACTTGCACCAACAATCGTTGATCTTCCATTCAAAGACATTTGCTTAATCTGCCAGTGTGAGGGTTACGTATGGAAATTAGAAGATACGAATGAAATTTGCAAATCAGCTAATCTGCAGGATTAGCATGGTAAGCAGTAGTCGAAAGAAAGCAAAAGCAAAAATTGCTTTAATGCGCTTGAATGATTCATGGATGCAGAAGAATATGAAGTTGACATCCGTTTGTCATCTAAAATTAACATTCCTTCCGAATTTGCAAGGAGAAACACCCCGTGGGCGCGATGTAAAAAGACAATGCGGTTTTCAAAGAAAAGCGCTCGATTCATCCATCCGTTCGAAACGTGCGCTTTGATCAATTGCATTAGTCCAGATGTTATTGAATTGGACGAGAGTTGGGCAGGGCGCTGTGCCCAAGTTTGTGTTACAGCGTTTTGAAGACTAAATTTATACATCGATTGCACATCGCGATTAAGCTGGAGTGTCGAGGTGGTGTATGCGCATGCGCAACGCGCTAAGCCTAGCGCAGAAAGTGATATTTTTGGCAGCGAGGCGAAGGTCGCTGTAATTCAGTTCCTGCTCTTAGTGAATACTTAAATCAAACACACATCGAGACGTCTTGCACAGCTTGTCCGACTCCTCCTGGCGTATTATCATATTTTCCACTTAATTATTGCCGAACGCAGATGATAATTGTGTGTGCTGCTCAGTATCGAGAGCAGCCGGCCCAAAAAGACTGCGGCCCACTATCTGCATGGGCCATCTTTATAGATTTGGGCGCGATGCAGGAAAAAATGAAATTTTACGACGGCTCTCCAAATATTCCCCTTCGATATGAAGTCTCCCCGTGGCCGGGAATTCATAATGGCTTTGGGAAGTCGTCGATTTCGATATCGTCGCGCAGTATGTCGTATGCTGCGAGACTCAGGTGCATCTCGGGGACTCCGGTCATCCTTGGTGCACTGGGAAGCTCTTCTTGCCGTCGTGTCTGTGCGCGAGCTTCTCGCTCACGTCGGAGGGGAACCGTGCGCGCTGTGATTTTATCAGTAATGTGTGTGGGTTATTTTTGAGGTCGTATAAATCTTCCACTTCTCTAATTAATGCCGGCCAATGCTTAAAAGCAGCGACGCGCGGGCATACCGTGACACGGCGACAGCGAAACCAAACAAGTCTCTTCATCCAGGTGCGCCTAAAGTCGACCACAATCGACATCATGCGACAAGAGGAAAACACGCAAAAATCCTTTAATAAATCCAGCCGAACGCGCCAAATCCGGCGAAGAGAGCAAAATCCGCGCCGTGTGTCTTATTATCGATGGATGATATCCCATTTGTTGTCCTCCGGCGACGCTTTGCATTTTATTTGCATCCGACCTTCATAATTGGATCGGATACGCCGTTTTCCTTGCTACTCCCTCGGGTGTGTTGCGCACTTCTTGCATGGCTGCGGTGTCAAGCGTTATTAAAAACAATGCGCGTTAACAGGTACATACACCGCTGCCTTCAGCGCGGCTTTCATTTCGCGTGACTGTTCAGCAGCCAGAGTACTTCCACGCTGTAATCGCACGGCTAAGATCGCGCTGCGCAAATATTTCAGCAGCGCAGTTTTCGATTCGGAAATGCAACACACGCGCAGATATGAATTGACGGCGTACATTCACCAAGCGGCCGTTGTACGTCAACCAACCGCTGTATGCGACCTGCCATACAGCGCATACAGGTGGTGCCACCTTTCGTGTGCGAATACTTGCATGCCATCTCGAGGCGCACTTGTGGTGTTTCAGCACATCGCCGCTAATCGCACACGTATTACAATGCAGACGTGGCGTACGAGCGAATGAAAAATGATTGCAATATTATAAGCGGCTCGGCGCGAATAATTAATTCGTAGGCTTGTGCTGGAAGCCGGATTTACAACGATGGCGGCGACGTCTAGCGACACGTGTACCGGCGCTGATCAATATTTTACACATTTATGTCACGACAGCGCCGGGGAATTAACGCGAAGCGTGGAAAATTATGTTCTATTAATGTCGCCAGCGCTGAGGACTTGAAAACATGCTCGTGAACTTGACGTCGTCGCCTGCAGACGGCGCAAAAATCGTACACACGCAGCCATTTTGTTTTATTGCTGGTGCACTTGATGTCGTCCGTGGCAAGAGATATATGATTCGCTTGCATCTTTGTTGATGTGCTTAATGAATGCGTGCGCGCTGATGCTGGATGGAAAACGCAGCAAATCATTTTTGCCGCGTTTTGAGCTGTTTCAAGTTGGTCTGCATGTCGCGATCATCCATCCACGTCTGGCTGCATTCGTCCGCGTAATTATAAATGCCTGCCAGAAAGGGAGAATGTGTAAACAACTAATTCGCGAGCGTAATAAATTTGTTTGCCGTTTAGCGCGCGCGCGCGCGCGCGCGCGGTAATGCGTGGAAATTTATCCGCCACTTGCAGAACAAGAACATGACCAAACGAGACGAGAAAACTGCGCGCTGCCAGCGAAGAGAGACATTAAAGCCGCTATAATTAGCGCTGAGGAGCGAGTGCTGGCTGAAAATGTCCAAAATGGATGCAGCCATCGTACAGCAATTGCAGAAAGCGTGGAATTTCATTAGAAACAGCCGGCATGACGTCGCTGTATGAAGCTGCTAATAAAGCTGGCCAAATCAATTCGAGCATGGCACTAATCATTTTCTTTGTTGCAGGTGAGTTGCACATACCTGTCCGGGTGGAACATGTAAGCCGTTCCCAACTTCTGCAAGCTAGGCGCCTATGCCATACGTCATTTGGTTGGGAAGTGCATTGCATGAGATTAGGATCAAATTGATAAACGCCGCTCGGTGATTGGTCAACTGCAACCCTCTCTCGGCCGCGGCGCGGCGGGCTAATTTGAAGCGGCGTGTAAAATCATAATGTGTAACAAATTATGGGCTCCAAACAATGGCCCCCCCTTAGGCGTCCCCGGCAATATCCGACGTGGGCTGATGTATCGTTTTGCATAAAATCGACTACTAAAATGCGTGTGCTGCTGCCGCCCAGCACGATCGCACTCAGCGTGAGGCCCATATGGCGTGACGGTGTTTACATCGACTCTGCCACCGTTTAAATTACCAAATTTAATCGGCGCGCACGCCACCGCCTTCGGTGAGCAGATTAAAAAGTGCGTAAATTAGCAGAGTTATTAACCTGTAACAAGAATAGCAAACGATGGCACCAATTAAACGTGCGCTTTATCAGCATTTATCTTGGTGTAGCTAAATTACACAACTTTATTTTAACTCGTACTTCAAACAGTTTACTTTATTTTGATGAATACTTAGTCGGCGCTTACTTACACTTACTGGCAGTAAGCTGCAAGCAACACAAGAGTAAAAATTTGTCGCGGTGTAGCTTAACTCAAGCCAAGTCATGGATGGCTTCAAAGCGACAATATTAATCGGCAGATTAGAAATGTAGAAATGCTAAATTGTGCATTCTTACATCAACTGAAGATGAAGACAATGAAGCAGCCCACATTGTGTGCGTTCGTGTCATCACCGAACGTTCTCGGCAAGTTCATACCAAAATAGTCACAGAATAGTCTGCTTATTGTATTATATCTCACCTATAAAGTCACTCAAGAAAATCAGGCAACTCTTTTGTCACTTTCAATCGTGGTATGTCCTTCAAAAATTATCCTCAAAATATGAACAATTTGCTTCAATTTTCAGGGTCTTGAATTCCTTTGCGTTGGTTTTACTTGATATTTTTGGACACAAGTTAAACTACCGAATTTTGTAAAGATCAATCTCAAGTCAGTATAAACTATCCCACTACAATATTGAATTAGAAGTTTGATGGAAGAAATGAACGTTTTCGACATTTTTAATGACAGCTGTCATTTCACCTTGGCTTGCAATTCGGATACGTTCGGAGAAGTTTCGTTGAGTTGACAACAGTATCACTGGCACATCGGGTGCAATTTAGTGCAACAGCCTTGAAAGAAATTAACTCGAAAACGTTCAAATATTCAGTAAGTGTCAAAGTCAACTTATCTCAACTAGCTATTCCGTTAGATGTTTGATGCAATAAATAAACGTATTCAAATTGTTAGCCGCACTAAAGCTGTCAGTTCGGTTCGGCTTGCAATTCGGATACGTTCGGAGGAGGCTCGGAGAGTTGGCAACGGTGGCGACAGTACCGACCTTGAAACAAACTGAATAAGACAACTCCCTCGAAAACGTTACTATAACCTCAAATATCGTAACTGTCAAACTGTGTAGGCAACATCAACACAAAACATATAGTGTATTAATAGTAGTTTGCAATGAGATTCATATTAATCACGAAAATTAACTACTTGTTGGGAAAACGAAAGCCAAAAATTGAATTAAACACAAAATTATTGTCATCTCGCTCAATGGGACATATTTGATTTCTTTACAAAGTCAACATACTATAATTTCATAGTAATTTATCACTTGTTTTATACCAAATTACCTTGAGATTTATCTCAAGTTTGACTGCTTCTCTATGATACATGATCTAAACTTGTGTATTTTTGTAGGCAACTACAATTACAATTATTACTACTTCTAGGCAATAGTCAGCTACAGTAGGTACAATGAAATTACTACATTGACAATTCGAAAACTGGATGAAGGTCAATAGGAACGAAAGAAGTAAAAATTTTATTTCAAGTGCAAAAAATCACTTGGGTGAACGTCAGTTTTATTGGTATTCTGAAGCTCCCAGAAGCTTTGTAATGTTGCTGCATTTTACAGGTTCCTTTATTTAAGATGCTTAATGCATCCAGTGTGTCGTTTGAATTGATTTAGGATATGTCATCAATCAATTAATTAATTATGCAACAAAGCTGATGCGGTCATAATTTCTACCGAGCAGAGCTCCACCTATTAACGCATTCTGTAAGTTGTCCTAGCAAAATGGGTATTTACTAAGAACATAAATATGTCAGCATTTTTTTTTTAATTTTCAAAAACTGGATGAAGGTCAATAGTAAGCAAGGAAGTAAACATTTTATTTCAAGCGCAGTACAGTAGGTACAATCAAATTACTACATTGACCATTCAACAAATCTCCACATTCTTCTACCTAATTGATCACAACATTCTATTGCAAATGCAAATGTTAATTAAAGCGTTACATTGTTATTACTTCATTCACAGGCGTGAGGTATTAATACATTGCATCTCTCGCAATTGCACTTAGTGTATACTTACTCTATGAACATGGAAACGTAGTGAGAAGAAAATTAAAAATTGTCACAGTTGAAATTATCTAAAGTTAAGACATGGGCTTTTTCCAAGTTCCAGTAATATTAATTTCTACATTCGGAAGGCTAAATGTTTCATTGGAAATTTGGAAAATTACCTACTTACGATGAAAACAATACTCAGGAATTGATTTCATTCGACTCACTTAAAGTTATTGTTGTCATCTGGCTTAAGTCTCAACATCGAATTGATGACAACATGGTGTTACACATGCAAATGTTAATTATAGTCTTACATTGTTATTGATTCATTCATAAGCGTGCACGATTAATACCTTGTGTCTCCCACATTTGTATTACATTTGCATCGCGTTTGCATCGTGCCAACACTTGTCTAAGGTGAAATATGAATAATTAAAAGCGGCACGGGAGCGCACATTGTGCATACTGACTGTTTCTAAGTCAATAACTAATTGAACATAATTGTCGAATGCGATACGCTTGTGATGAATAATCTACATTGTATGAGTTGTTGACTTGATGTAATTGACTTGATCATTCATTTATCAATGTGGTGCAGGTTGCATAGATAAATAGAGTGCTTGTCATACATTCGATGTCAATCATCAAAATGTCTTGTATAGCCATCGAGCACATAAATCGTGTATTAATGCGTGATTAGGAATTATAACGCGAATGCAATAATAAATAATTGCCTTGTTTATTGCTGTCATAATGGTATGTTGCAGAAATGTATTCCAAAGGCGTAAACGAGCAATTCATAAATTTTCATCAGGAAAACCTGATCCAAACGACCACCAAGTAAATTAATATTTAGTGATACAATGTAGCCTATTGTAGTGCATTGCAATGCATGCGAATTAATTATTTAATGAATGATATAATGGAATAACAAGGCAATAAATTGTGCTGCGTGCATGTGTGTGTGTGTGTGTGTGAATGGCGAAGATATAAAATCAGTGCGTGCCGCGTAATGGCAAACATAGAGAGGCGAACAATCCAAGAAATCCGTGTGGGGTGCGGTTTTTATAGCTTGCCGTGCAAGTGAACAGGGTGGGACGCAGCTAGACAATCACTAATAAAGTCATCAATTTCCATGATATACTATCACCTGAGTGGACTGTTATGGTCTCAGCTGGAAATCATTTTTGATACCAACAATCCTTGAGGGCATGTTTTAATTCAAGACAGGTGTGTCCATCTGGCGGACGTCATGGCAATGTGAGTAATAAACTTTACAGCCTTCATGGAAAGAGACTACCTGCAGCATGTGTATAGTCTAGTTTCTATCGCTAAATATGAAACCCTTTGAATAAAAGATGGTCTAAGCAGACAAGGTTCTGCAAAAGGTTTAAACTTATTCTCTTCTGGGCTTTGTTAAAGGAGAAGATTGTTATAGATATGGCTGGATGGGACTTCTTGGACTGCACTTGGTGCATATTTTATGCTAGGCTATTTGAAGATAATGCACTAACATTATTGCAACAAGGTCGCGTTGACCGTAAGAAATGACAATGCTCTGAGTCAAACTGCAATAAACAGGTGTGATGGAAGTCAGTCTTGGAATTTTTGGAAGCCACATGAAGGCCAAAAGTAACCATGGGAGTAAAAATTTTATTTCAAGCGCAAAAAATCACTTGGGTGAGCGTCAGTTTTATTGGTATTCTGAAGCTCCTAGAATCTTTGTAA
>JAODGC010046143.1:0-36844 GCA_027574925.1 Ecitoglossa quadriceps | reverse complement strand
TAATATAAGTTTTTTTGAGAAATTAATAGCAACCACTCAAAAAATAGTTTTTATTGTTCGACTTGAATCGCTATGTAAATACGATCAGATTAGAGTTTTACATTATATGGAATATATTTGATACCATAGTTTTATTTTATCTCCAATGTTCATAGAAAATAATGAAATGATAAGAAGGCGATAAACTAGTTTTGATTTTTTTAATCAAGAAAATAAAAGAAATATTAGTAGTTTTTCTCAAATCATCAATAAGAAATATTTGAGTTGAAAATCGGAAATCAGCAAGAATATCGTTAGTTTCAAATCTAATTTTTGAGCGCCCAACACAATTTCTTTAATTTTGGACGTACTTAATAAAACTCCATTTTCAATTCAAAACTATGTTTTTGTTCTTGAATTTTTCATTCCTCCATTATCGTCATTATATTATACTATTTTCAACATATTTTTTAGCGATACAGTGCTTATCTGTTTACGCAGTGTTTATGTCCATGCTATTTATGAAAATTTATATCTACCCGTATTTACAGTAAAATCAAACTGGAACAATGCACAATCGGCGTTTGGCTGATCAGTAACCCTACCTGCATTGCCGATTGCTTGTCCGATTGCCACACAAACAGGAGCACACCAGAATTTGGAGTAAAATTTATTAATTTAATGTTTTACTTATTTTTATGACAATTTGCGCTCGACTTTTACGATTGTTTATGTTAATGTTTATTACGAATGTAGACAAAGAGGTTGACAAAGTGTTATATATTTGATACATTTTAAACACATGGGAATAGTGGGGTTAGATGGGTTAATGGAGTTCAAGTTAAATTTATTTACATACCCAGTTTACAAGTAAACACGAAGAAACAAATTGAGCAATAAATTGGTTAGTGCATATATTTCAAAATTTGGTTTCTCAGCGGAGCTTTAGATTTTACACTCTTTAGGCATTCGAGTGAATTATTAAAAAAAAATTATGAATTGTCA
This sequence comes from Ecitoglossa quadriceps, assembly GCA_027574925.1. Taxonomy (NCBI): domain Eukaryota; kingdom Metazoa; phylum Arthropoda; class Insecta; order Coleoptera; family Staphylinidae; genus Ecitoglossa; species Ecitoglossa quadriceps. The sequence continues at coordinate 35,860 of JAODGC010046143.1, read as the reverse complement.
GCGTGAATATAGTTTCCAATCAAAATCTAGAAAGAGAAAAAACATGTGGTAAACGTGGTTGTCAAGATTCAATGGGGTTGTCTCACTGGTATGAATTTCAAAACGCTGATAGATGTTTGACCGTCTCAACTGTAAGCTTCGCTCTTCACTTTCAAAACGAAAGTTACTTGTTAAACTTCTAGATTAAATCGTTATAAAACAGTCAACAGATATTGTTTTTTTTTTAATTCATCTTATTAAATCAATCGCATTTATTAGTATATTATGATCCCTAACGACAGCTTAAGGTCGAGAAATTGTGACTGGATGAAGGGCATGGCAAGTCTTTATAGACAATTAGGCCGGACTTGTTTCAGATGTAATTTCTTTTCAGCAGATAATAATGGAAGAGTTACTGTTTCACATATATTTAAAAAGTATTTTGAACTCAAAACTGGTGACTGATATTTATTCTAGAATGTTGCCGATCAAATTTTCCCTCGGATTTTCTACAATTTTTAAGGTATCGTGTTAAAATTAGTCCCATTCGATCGAAAAGCTGTGCACACAATTCTATATATTCCAAGCAGTTTACTAAAGATTGCACCTTGGTAACCACATATTGCTTGAGTTTGTTATTTTAGGTTGTGTTTCACTATTTGACACTATACTGCGGAAGAATGACGTAGGAAGAAGGACGTAGCAACAGCAATTGACAGCTAAAACATTGGTTTTGACTGAATGTGCTGACGGCTGCACGTACCTGCGCCAAAAGAGGAAATAACCAAGTTTTCGATTCAAAAATTTTATAACGTGTTAGTCTAGCAAAGTTAATATATCTACAAATGTGACAAATTAGTAATGCAACAGCAACAAAGAAAACAGCAAGCTTATTTATATACCAATTGACCAACCAATACCAACCAATTGACTACAAATTAAATATTTAATACATTGCAACATTTCTAAATATTTGTGATTTTCGTGAAATGTCAAGTATTAGTAGCTAATTTCTATATAATTTTCTGTATTTCTAATTCTATTCAATTTCATTAATGTCATTTTTTTCATTGAATTATTATCTGATTTACTGATAAATTTAGTACTTCTATTGTTGTTTTATCAGTAGAGTAATGTGGCGCTGAAGCATGCTTTTTAACCGAACTAGGTAGGTATACGCCAGCAAATACGCGCGCACACAGCTCCGATGTGTGCTATCCACTAATGAGATTGAATTGTACAATTGCACTCTAACGCTTGTTGCTTATCATTATTGCTTTACCATTTTTCTCTTGCAACGTTCTTTCAAAGAAGTATATTCAAGCATATTCAAGCTTGCATATTTGTTCATTGCTCTTTCATATTATTTCTAGTAATGCAAGTTTGTATATTTAAAGTTTTTGCTTCCTGCATTATTTGCTGCATTATTCCTTAATGTAGCATTGTTCTAATGTTTCTAATTGATATTTTTACTGTTCCATGTTGCTTTCTTCTTTTGCTTTCATTTCTCATGTAGTATATGCATTTGGCAATTTTGGTTCAGTTTTTTGAATATCTTTTACAGATGTAGAGATATAGATGATATTCAATATTTGCATTTCTGCCGTTGGCCCGTTCCCTTTGTACAATATCCCATAACATTCTCTGAGTTGTCTCTTTCTTATAGGTTAGTTCATTGAAAATGTATATTTTGGAGCCATTACGTTTATTTTCTTCTTCATAATATTTTTTCTTCTATTAATGATTTCTATATCTGCGTGTTTTACCTGCATTTTCTCCCCAATGCAAGTAAATATACAAACAAAAAGTATTTTTAGAGGAGAATAATGTTAAGAATTTGTTTCTTGCACAGTTTTTCATTAACCTCGGGTAATATTTTTGCTGGTGGTTCTAGATGCTTTGGAAGAGTTATAGGTGGCTTACCTTTACCATCTGCACAAACATTAAAACCTATTTAGATTGACAAATAATTTACATTTGGTAGGACCAATAGACGGATTCAACATTATCTCGCCAGCTTTAAGTACGGCAACAAGAGCAATGAGCATGATAGCAATGTCTGCGCTGGTTCAATTATTCTTGAAATAGTAGCGTTAAGTCACTTTACTGTGGAATCTATCTTCAACACTAAAGGCATATAGGGCCATGGATGACCTGTTAAAAATGCAATACAGTGGGGACAGTTCTCAATGTTTAGAGTAGAGACTGAGTTAGAAGCGATTACGGCGTTCCTGTTGGGTTATATTTCTACTATTGTCAATTAAAGTGTATATGCTCTGAGATTCAAACGGCATTGTAATACCGTTATTAAATACATTTTACAGTGTCCGACATTATAAGATTTTCTGATGCATCGGCCTCATACTAATTCACGGAGTTGCAAGGCCTGGTCTACAGGTAATTTTAAGTCTGCTATATAGACACATGTATTAATATAATAATAAATAATATGTTATAGACACTGTATTAAGTGACGCAAAGATTTACGTTTAAGCTGCAGTTAATGATGTACGTACTCGACAGAAAGAAGGCCGAAAGGATTTACTTAACACCGAAAGACACTTACTGACGTTGCCTTCGGAAGAATTTTGCAATTATTGTATATCCTGCAGCCTTTTCTTGCGTCGGTGCGGAGACCTTGCCTTCGGAATATGGCGAATGGTATGAGTGTTCATATCGTTACAGCTGTATGTGTATTAATTTACTACCGTTTTAGTATTAAGCCTAACACATTCTAATTGTTGTAGCAATAGACACGTTTTGCGGCTGATTCAGAAAACGGTTTGCAACTACATAAATAATGAATAGAATTAAAAAAATACAATTTATGTAGGTTTTTTACATTTTGGTACTAATGTGAAGGGTGATGAAAAGGGTACTATTCCAACAGTTATTGTACATCCTTCACGTGGTTGTGGTATAATGTTACAGGAGGAAGATATTATATAACAAATCACCATCATAGAACGTGATTGAATGTTTCTGGAAAAGTATAGAAGACTTCAAGGGACGGGTGCAGTAGTTGGTATAATTAATATTGATAATACCTTAGATAGTAGTACTGACATTTTGCCAATGTTTTCAATATCTAGTGTTGGAACTGATGATGTACACATTCCTAATGTGTTTTTAAAGTTTATCGTAAAGCGTACTGTTATCCATGCCGGAGATAAGATGTGCAAGTATGTTCTTTATAGTTATTTCAATAAATTAATGAGAAAGTGTAAATGTTTTAGGCATAAATAGTGTACCAATTGAATCCATGCCAATTGGCAATGGGAACATAAATGACAAGAAAACAAGTACAGGAGGTATGATGACAATATACTAGTACTACTACTATTAAAAGTAACTTGCTTTCTAATTATTATTCACAGAAAACTTGAAAGCAGGTCAACTTATTATAAGTTATAAGGAAGATACTGCTCTTGAAATTGTTGTATATTATCAACACGCGTTATATCAAAACATAACATATCAGATCGTTCACTTTCAAGGTAATCTTAAAGCATTGTTGATAATTGGTTTAACATTGGTAATGGATCTGTGATAACTGTTGAATATTTAAACTAATTATATTTTTCTTAGATAGAACACCATCACCATTAAAACAAAATTCATTAGGAAACAGAGAAATGTGTTAATAACTCGCATAATTGCACCTTAGAATATGAATTCCGTTATGAAAATAAAAAGGTGGGGCAGCCACCTTCAGTCACACAAGATATTGCTACGGAATAGAAGCACAAACTATACAAATATTAAAGAGCATGCTAAGACAATTTTGGACAAAAAGCCAAAATGAAGGACCATAACGAAGTGAAAAGAAGAAAGTACGTCAAGCTCCAGTAAGCGAATGAAGCTGGCAACAAACATATATAAGAGCAAGTGTGGATAGTGGATACTACTCGAATATAATCTTAAATAATTCGGTCTAGTAGTTTTATATTTATAGTTTGCGTATTATACCTTCTTTTATTTAAATAAATCACTCAGTTAAATTAAACAATTTAATTCAATTCCAAATCATGACTGGGCTTTACACAGGATAAAATTTATAATTTTATTTCAGAATTCAAGCAAATATATCAATGAAGACAATGAAATTTTTTAGTTGTTTAGAAATATGACCCTTAGAGCACTCGAGTTCAATAAGGAACGGAAAGAAGATATTATTGAATTACCAAGAAAACGTATTATATGAAAGCATCTTAAAACACTAATAATGATGATACTCATAAATAGGTACAAAGTTGTTTCTTCGAGAGCAAATTGGCCACGGCAATTGTTGAAGATGCATCTGATATTCATACGGAAAACATATAATTCAGCAAAACAAAAAGCTATTAAGAAAATTATTAACGAAGTTGGACCTTAGCCACTTCCACATGTGTAGCAATTAGCATTTTAGGTCAGCGCAGTCAGGTGAGTACTTTAATATGCCCCATTGTTAAGTACTACCGAAAGAAGAGCTACGCTTTCATTCTATGTCACTCTGGATTGTTTAAGTAATTGGAAAATACGTGCGAAATAAATGCAAAAATTGTGTTCTTGATTATATATTTTCGAAAACATGCTATACTAAACTAAATCGCATTTTGCGTGCGCCCCACTTATACCAGACGTAATTTCTTAACATCAGAAAAGAAAACAAGAGTTGCTCTTCCATTGTATAATACCGTCGTTTCTTTAAATAATTATAAAGTGTGTTGAAATAACCCTAAAAATTGGTTAATTATCACTTGTGTCAGTCGTTAAATTAATTCTAAAACCGTACATGCCGTGCCCTCTCATAGCCCAATCTGGAAGTTAGTACTTTGAAATGCAGGAAATCAAAAAATTATTACTAAACGCGAAACATCTAAACATTTAAATTTAAAAAACGCGTCTACTACTCTGCGTAGAAAATGGATTCAAAATTATCGTATTTTTAAACACAAACGCAAAATATCATAAGCAAGGAAAGCAAAACTTGAAGCAAAAAAAACAAACACTGTTTTTGTGTTGTATATAAACTTCCAACACATTATTTACTGCATCACTTTAACTACTTGCCACTATCCAGAAGTATCCAAAATCTACGTTTGAACAACTTTTTTTAATACTAAGTTTTTATATTCAGACAGATTTGATATTTATTTAGTATTTTACGCAAATTGGTTTTGATTAGAACATTCTATATATGGAGGTATTTGAGTGGTAATATCATTAGTAGTTTCAAAAGAATTGAACCTTAAAATTGTAAATAAATAAAAAATAAACTTATCTACTTGATTGTAGCTACAAAACTACAGGAAAAATTAAAAAATTTTCAAATTACTCTATTCTGGTTATTTGGAAATCATTGTACTAAATTTGAATAAGATCGGAGAATAGTCGAGATCTTCAATCAATGCACTCCAGAAATAAACGTATAAAAATTTTGGTTTCTGACAAATAACCCAATTAAATTTTTACAGGCTTACTAGACAGTTGTAACTTTTTATTCAACTTCAAGGTAGTTAGAGAGTAAATTGGAATAAACTATTTAAAATAATGTACTTATACAGTTTGTGCGTTAGAATCGCATTTCTAGCTTGACGTCGCAACGTGTGGTCACGCAATGAAAATCAGTGATGCCGAAAGAATTATCCATGCGAGTTATACCCTGTTCTTGCGCTATGGCATTACGCTTCACTTACTAGGTTCACATCAACAAACAATTCCGTATTTCCTATTTAGTCAGCACTGAACTGGTACCTATAAATTAAAGCACAACTAATTAACTATATAATTTTTTCGTTTTCCTGCCAACCGAATCATTACGTGTTATTTTTCGTGCGTCAAAGACAAATATTTGATTTTAATGTACTATAAATTTTTCTATAAAATTGAAACTAATCTAAGCCATTTACACCCTTGCTAAATGCGTTTGCAAAAAAATTTTATTAGGTTTTACAATTCTGAATCAATTTTGTAATAATATTTCCAATATTTAGCAACAATAGTTTAGAATAATACCTTCTTTCATTCATTCTATTGTTTTCTGTGCGCGGCCACACTGTATACTGTTCTCGTTGTGTAGAAGTTCAGAATCAATCTCATGTCTTTGGTAGAAAATCCTTTTAATTGTGTTAATAATCACGTCGTGCAATGTAGAATTGTGTATTTCCAAACATTGTCAAGTATATCGCACATTAATTGCGACGGGAAAAGCGCCGGATTATTAAAGATACGACTAATGATACAGAGAAGCGCAAAAATAAACGGAAAGTTATTTCGGGCAAATATATATTAAGTACTACTTCATACTAATTTCGTTAATTCCAACAATTGAATTGTTTTGGAAGCTAAGTCGCTTGCCGCAATTGTTTACAAAAATTCTTTGATTAATCTTCATTATAGTATTTTATGTATTACGTGTGCTCTTCTTGTCGTTATTAGTAAGGCGTTTTCAAAGATTGTGCTCCAGTTTGACATTTTGGAAAACATGAAATACCCAATTGCAATTTGCATGCGCATTAAATAAACCAGATGTAATTTCTTAACATCAATACGTCAAATGCCAGCGTGGATTGTTCATATATTTAGGAAGTGCCTTAAAATAAACCTCCAAAATTGTTAATTCTGCACATCATTCCTTGAATTAATTTCAAAACCATACCTGACCCTCTCTTTTATTGTCAATTCTAGAAGGTGGTATTATTAAATATAGGAAAAAAAACAATTTCTGGTTTGCGACTTGGCTAAACATTTAAATTTCAAAAATTAGTTTTTATTATCTCGATCTAAAAATATGCTGAACATGGGTTCCAAAATTTCGTTATGGTTTGGCAATATTTGCAAAATCGTGGGGATATGTTGAAACCTGTTTATGGTGAATGAAAGTGAATGGAAAAATGATAGTATTGTAGTCGATTTTATATATATATTATGGTTAGGTTATAGTCTAATAATAAAGAGAGGGCGTGCGGAATGGTGAGCGTGGCAGTGGGAACAAGAGCGGCAGTGAGAGCCGGGGGTGAGTGTATACCGTCGCGGCAGCGAGAGAGTGTGAAGAGGTTAGGAAAACGCATGAAGAGGAGAGAGTTTGTGTAGAAAGAGAAAGAAGTTGTAAGAGTTAGAAATATAGAGTATAGTGAGTAGAATAAAAGATAGTCAACAGTATTTTCAATCGTAAGATGAACCTATAAAAATTAAGTTCAAATTTTGAATAATTTTAAAAAATCAATTCTAATTTAATCATTATGAATTACACTTATTAATGAAATCTTCAAATGTGGTACCAAATTTGTTAAATGGCAAGATTAATATGATTCATGAAAAATGAACATAACGTAAGTAAATGAATATAATATGTTTGCATCATAAAATTAAAAGAACGTAATTGCTTCTTTTATTTATCTCCAACTTATGTACAGATTAAAAGAAACAATGGAAAGTCCCAGACGCCAACCGGGATATTGCGGAGACCTAAGATGAGTAATACGAGTCGACAACGGTTTACGATACTATATCTTTAATGAAGAGATCTTTCAACAGTTTCAGTAATCCCGATTCTATGGACCTGACCTACCAAAGAAGAAAATACATCCAAGAAAAGCTCAAAGTGGTTTTCCTGGCATCCGCGTGGGTGTTTGCTGAGATAACATCCTTCTAAATATTGTCATGAGCCAACTACCCCAAAGCGTTAACAGAAAACCTAATGGAAAAAATGCAAAATAAAAATAATCAAAGTAAACGTAAATAATATATTTTCATTATTACGACAAATTTGCTTCCTGAGCAGAGATTGTTTTTTTTGTCTAATTTATGTGTCACAATTCACCTGAGCCAACTTAGCCAAAACAATTAGTTGAAACTTCGGTTGCACGTGCAGCTGCATTGTTGGAGTTAATGAATGCTGTTATTGTTTATAGCACGTTCCTGTCTAACTCGTTAGAAATAATAATAATCCCACAGGACCAAATGCACAATCTAGTGATACAAAGAAGAATGTGTAAATTCTACATATTCCTGCAGTCTCACCAAAAATTGAATCAATTTTTTTATGAGAATTTTTATGGTTAATTGACAAATTAAAACGCAGTCATTTACTTTCTACCTAATTTCCCATTGACCTTATTTTACTGCAGACCCGAATAATATCGTTTTCAAGTTTATACAGGCGAGAAATGAATCAAGCGACAAGGGTAAAAGAATAGCAATCGACAGTTGAAACTCTCTAGATGTACGACCAGCGGTGGTACGGTTCAAGTTAGTGGGTATTGTTGTTGTTTGCAACAGATTAGTATGTTCAACATTATTAATGAGATATTAGACTCAAAACTCTCCGCAGGGGAATAATCCAACAGAATAAAATTCATAATGTACATTAATAACAAAGAGAAGAATGAATGCGTAAATTCCAAATTTTCTAGGATTCACCAATTAGCTTATCCAAAATTACATCGGCTTGTCTTGACCGCCCTACTTAAGAAGACTTTTAAAACACGACGATGTGGTATTTAACAAACTTTATTTATTTAACAATAATATACTTTACGAAGACAGTTGGTAACATATGCAGCAAAAACGGTTGTATATAGTTTGTGTTGTAAGAGTGACTGAGTAGTCATGGGGTGGCTTTGGCGTTGGGTCATCCATCTGTCGCTAATTAATATATTCCTAGAAGGACAAAACTTAAAACCTATTGTATTGCATTATGCAATTGATTTTGTTCGTACTTCGGGTTACTCCAAGAAAACCTTAAACGCGAAAGAAAAAACAAATACTGTTGTGCAGTGTGAAGTTAGAAATAAACGAATCAGCCGCTATGTGTTTCTGAGAAAAAAGCTAATTTAATTTACATGGGGCAATTAACAAAAAGTTACATATTTTTATGCAATATCGAGCCTCATGATATTGTGATGCCAGGACATTGAGCAGTTCATTGTGCATCATACAACGCAAAACGAAGCAAATACGGTAGTAGAGCCTATATAGAAATAATCAATTTAGCTCGTGAAATACTTTGATTTAATAAGTTTTCTTGCTTTGTAACCAAACGTTAACCAGTGACTTGATTGGATGTTTATTGAACAGATAACAAATTGCTCGAATTTAAATCCATCATAAGGTAACCGGCGGCAAGGCGGACGGAGAAATAGCATAAATAATTCATTACTAAAAATAGCAATAAAATAGTGCATTCAATCTATGGATGCATTTTTGAAGATAAGTTTTGTCAAGGCCTACGGTTCACCAGATGTAGCCTTCAGGCTATAGCATGCAACGTAATTGTACCAGATATATTTTCCTATCAGTAGATAGGAAATAAGATAGGAAGTGACAGTTAGCAACTTCTCTGTTTCAATCACAAACGATCGATTAATGCACCCTACTGCCAGGCGGGTGTTGTGTTGATGCGATATTATCTTTCGTTTTGCAAAATTTCGTAATCCTTTACCGTCCGCGCGCCTATTTGTCGTTTGTCTATCTCAGCCAGTTGCTTTGGTATTCACACACTATTTACGAACATACTGATTGTGTTATCAATTGCGTGATGGCATCCTCTTGCGGTTTTTTCACGTTGCTGCTTGTTACTTGCATTAGCCATACGCCTACCTTATATATTGTGGCAGCAGGAATTCAAATAATATTCACTGGCATTGAATAAGCAAACAAACTTTATTACATATGAATAATTATTGCTAGCTAACCAAGTCACTTTCTAATAGTCATTATCATAATTACCTTTAATCCCGTGGTGTGCATCTGTGTTGTACCCTCCCCTACTGGCCGACCGGTACCTGGACCAAGTTGAGGGATATGCAGACTTCTCTTGAGTTTTAACTGCTACGCTCCCAGCGCAATGTATTGGCAGGATTCGAATATGTGATTTGCAGATTCACAAGCCAGCGCGTGGCAAAGTGTGCTGCCGAGGCGCTCACTTTTAAGTAATGTACAATCTATTCTCATCACGCCTTCTGTACTTGTTTTGTTCTGCCTCCAATTGTTCATATTGATCAGGTTCTTATTAAAAACATTGAATATTAAATAGAGTATACTTCCATCCTACCTAAAAAGTTAACACCTGTAATAATATACGCTTTGAGGTTTAAAATAAAAAAAAAATAAAAATCATAAAATGAATAACTTGTAGCTAACATTCCACATCCATGTTAACAATATCATCTTGCACCAATGCAAATTTTTGATGAATCAGTTCACGAGCACTCCGGTTCATGTCATATGCTAGGCACGCTGACAAGAGAAATGAAGAAAAAAACATGTGTTTCGGGACAAAACAAAAACGGCAAAGGAACAAATATTAGAACAAAAGAGAGAAAGGGGGATAAAAACTGATCTGGTGCAGGCACAAAATACGTGGACTCATGAGAAAATCTAGCCACCCGCCACGCAATTTTTTTTTCCCAATTGTCACACTAAAAAGAAATTGTTTCCGCCGGAATAAACAGTTTCTAAACGCAATGCACCAGGTGTCATCAATGGAAACAAAATCAAAAAGTAAGATTTGAATTTGATTTAACCTTATCACCATGTCTACCACAAAGCCTATTACAAAAACCTAATCATTTACAATAAACACTCTTCAAAAACAACATAAAATTGTTAATTTTAGTTTTGTATTCCACCGTTACAGTCACACCCTACTCCCATGTTATTTATCCAAAACAGAATTCACCAGTACTAAGGCTAGTATTATCGATATATGCAAAAGTATTCCTTGTGGCCAATTCCATATGAAAATTAGAACAATTGCCCATAATAAAACTTTAATAATCTATAGACTAAAAGCTGCGTGGCAAAATTGCAGAGGCATTCATTTGAACTACTTGTATTAAAATATTGATGAACAATATCAGTTTTCATTGCTTTGTTACTGTAGAGCAAAAATGATATGATAGCAAATTATTTTAATTGAATATTTTATTATTTATAATAAAAACAAGCCGCTCCGACGTGAAATCGTTAGTTTAATTATAATAGTTATCTCTCTTTATATGCAGAAGTATTACAATATAATAAATAAAACATTTATACTACCGGGGTATTGGCTATGTTGCAGTAGCAATCGGATATCGCATTATAGTTTATGCTTAAGCTTAATATATCTTTATGCGTAGATGTCCTAAATTATGGTTCAATTAAATTACAATCGCTATCAGAAAATAGATCTGTTACTGCCTTAATGTTGTATCCGTTTTAAAATTACTTTATTTCGGGCCGATATTACAAGAACATAGGTCAGTGGTAAGGCATTTGTCTGAAAATCTGCAGACATTCCTCAATCTCAAACATCCCCGAACATCTTAAAGCAATAATAGTTAACCAGATAGTGCACTCATGACACTCATTTAAAATATTCAGACTCAATTCTTCTGGCACAACTATCCTCCATCCATCCTGACTACCTCAACTGATCTTACGCATCCTCATGCCATCTAGGATAGTGAATGGAATGTTTCAATATGTTTTCGTACATTATTATCCCCCTTGACTTCAACATACTCCACAAAAGCTACAGTTCTAAAAATTGCATCTGGAATTGAATTTTCTAACGACTTGAATGTACTTAATTTGCCATAAACACGTCAAAGCAAATTGATCGGCTATTATCAAAAATTTTGTGTCACTAATATAACAACCAATCTTGTCCGACATTCTCAACATTCTTTTCAACCCTCTCATCAAACCAAACATTACCTAAAAGTCAACTCCCCGCATAATGTTTTGTATCAAATCATTTACTATTAGATATTCGATCTATTGACTGTCATTAGGAGATTAATTCTCACGCATCCAGTCCTTTTAACAGCAAATGGAACCAAACGCACGTAATCGCATCAAAACAAAAATGGTTTTGCATCCAAATTACGGTGGTCACCTTCCATGACAATATCTATAAATACACGACGACATTTACAAGTGATTAAAGATGCAGTAGAAATTGCATCAAATATTGGCAAATCAAATGTTTAACGCGAGTGCTATCGAGTCACATTCTCGTCGCTCCGTTTCCCCGACACTTCGTACAGTTCTTCCGCACGACGTTGGATTCACCACAGCAAAAAACATAATATTTGAGATTTTGAATACTTGGCATGCAAATGATACGTCTTTTAACAATTCTAACATTCAATTTCAAGACATGTCTCATGCGTTTATACCCAATATCTTTTTTCTCTAGTGTTTTACAAGCAACGAAAAGATTGTTTAAGGTACTTACTTGCCTACAGTCCTAGTAAATGAATAAAATACGGCAACAAGTTTTGACTGGTGACTCAAAATTGCTTATCCTTCGGTGGTGGTGATGGTAGGCGGCGATACAGTGAATAAGTAAACCATTTTGCGTCCTCCTACAAATTTGACGACGAAATTCCAAGTCGTAGCCCGCTGGTAGAAATTCGTCTTTCAAAGCCCCGCACTCTCTAGAAATGACACTGTCATGTAGTGCTTTCGCACTACAGATTCTGTTGATCTAACAACACTGTTGCTGTTGGATGGTCCATTTCGCACAAAAACAAACTGTTTTTTAGTCATAAAAAAATATTATTTGCACCTCCTGTCTATCGCATTTAGGCAAATGGCAGCGACAGCGAAATCCAAACTCGCACGCCCGTATTAAATTCATGCCACTCGCGGTAAGATATACTTTTAAAAATCCCTACTTTTTAAAACGGATCACTACCCTCGATAATCAAAGGTTCAACGGCAATAGCTTTGTTGGTCACTGGTTTACAGCATCTAACGCTTTGCTACAACTGATGCAGGAGTGCTACCTTAATTCTTTACACATTTAATCCATTATTCAGTTCCTCTTCCGATAAGTATTTAACATCCAACATATTCTGTGCGATATTCGACTCATACTTCACACGGGATTGAGCTCTAATCCACTATTCGGGTAGCAGTCAAAAAAAGAGCAAATAATCCAACCTCTCATTCTCTACGCGGTCGACTTGACCGCCAAATTCTATCACGTGTGCGCGTCACACAAGATGTCGATTCCAACAACAGGAAGCTATTGGCATTGTGGTTGCTTAGATTTTGACCTAAATGTGCAATAACCTGCTTATATACCCGGCAACTTCAGTCGGGGATCATAAAATAAAAAGTTGAACAGGGCGCCACCCTAATCTTATTAAAATACTGAACGGAAAATAGATAGAAACGATATGCACTAGACGTTGGTATCTTAGAGACGCACTTCACCACACCGTGTTTGTGAGATCCAAACCGATACAACTCCCTCCCACTCCTGGTAAAAAAAACTACAAGCTTGGCAGTACAATGATGTGCAATTCAGTATACAGCAACGGTGCTATGCCTTCCGTGTGCAGCCAAGTACAACCCTCTTAACGCTACAATCTGTTTGAATCAGAAATGCCCTGTTTTACTACTCAGAGGCCATACCACACTCATCAGCATGAGTTTGAGTACTGCATAAAAAGGGACGGACGCATTGGGGTATGCTCCATTATACATCGCCGTCGCCTGTATGCACCCCAATCTACTATGGTCGTGGTTCAAATTGCGTTTGACTATGTCATCCCTTCATACATGGTGGCGTGGACTATTCAGAGCCCATACCAATTCTAGAAGACAGGCGGTCTTAATTTATATGTAATAATAAATAATAATATAGCACATATAGTAACTGAAAGTAAGCGCAATTGAATAAATTTAACAAGTAGTTTGGGTAAAGGTATATGACATCTGATTACTGGTCCAACTGGATCATCCGTTAAGGAAGGTTTCATGAATATGCTGAATTTCGGGCGTGAATAACGTTACGACTACTGGAATTGATTTATTCTATTTGTTGGTCGACGGTGACGGTCCGTCTCTCCCGTGTCGATACTTACAACGTTATACTTTACTTCATGTAAAACGTGCACTGTTTGCTTTCGGTTTTAATTGGCCTTAAACCTGACATGTTTTCGGCATGTGTGATTTCTTATCGCGCCTCAAACACCTATTTCCTGGAGTGCTAATATTCTAAGCAAATTCAACTTACTCGAAGTATAATCTAAGGTTCCCGTTGAAATCCCGAATCTCTCAACTATGAAAACTTTCATAAACCTGCAGCTTTCTAAATACTTCCACAGCCAATAAATGTAACTAAATCGCGTTCTTTAACGATCAAAATTAATTCCATTAATTCAGAACGTTACTTAACACAGTACTGGGAAGGGGATATATATCAATATTAAAAGTGAAAATTTAACTGAAAAATAGAACAATGGCAATATGACCACAAAAATCTGTACAAACAGGATGAACAGTGTTCATTACGGTCACGTACTCCACATATTTCTTATTGTAGACAAATTGGTCCCAATATTTTCATTAGGCAACGCCTGGACTAAAAATCAATTTTTGAAGAACAATGGCAACTACAAATAAGTTGTGAAATGAAGCACAACTTTTAATTTTGGTTAAAAAGTGACCACCCAACATTATGTTCACTCTACTATAATACTTGAACTACTTAATAATATATATAGGGTAATAACGCTTTTATTTATGCGTTGTCGTTGATACACAGAGACATATTGTAGATTTAGAATACAATAATTTTTTTACGAATATCATTGCATCCATTAGATACAAGCAAGTACACTTTTGTTTAAATAATCGAGAATGACGTAGAAAGTAAGCACAGCTCATCTTTAACCTTGAATTAATAAATAACGTGTATTAGGACGCCAACCTGACTACGCTGAATTCATGTGGTAATTGCATAATTGCACATGTGGTAGTAACCAAGGAACACCTTTTAAACTAATTACAACCAAATCCTAATACTTCAACAATATGATCAATAATATTCAACCCGATTGGTGCAATAAGTTTGGGGATATTGATGTATTGAGAGTATTGACCTTACGTGTTTTTATTATTTATTTTTAGCGCGTTTATAGTAAATGTTGTGGAAATATATATAAATGGTATGTCAGATATTCATTTTTATGTTTTTCTCATAGGAGTGTTTTTGTGCTTTTTATTCGCAGCATTGTAGTAAGGCTGGGTTGCAGGAAATTTCTACATTCACTTTGTGCTCTTTCCATTCCTGAATACTCATGTAGGACCTGCACAAAACTAAGGGCAAATTAACCAGACAAAAAAAATATGCCAAGAAACATTTTTTATGGATTGGAGGTCCCACGGAAATATCTTGCAGAAGTGGGAATCATTCGCTGAGTAAACCAATACTTAAAATAACAATCAAAATTAAAAAAAAATCAATATATTATCATATTTATTTTGCAGATTGAAACTAAACTGCAAACAATGGTAGTTTTGTCTGAAAAAAAATCGCGTTGTTAAAGTTACATGCAATAAAATCTTACTTTAAATATATTCATTTGAAACTATTTGATTATCACGTGTTTTTAGTCAATAGTTAGAGAACATTAGAACAAACGTTGTTTCTTGGCAGGACGTCATCGTTTGCAAAACTGATGCAGAAGAGGGTTGATCACTGCTACTATTTGTTGTAGTTTCTGGATTTGTTTTGTCATCAGCAAGTGGGCTTTCAGATATAATCGGGAAAACGCTGGTGGGTTGAGAAGTGATTATTTCAGCTCTCACTTCAACGACAAAATAAATTTTCCGCTCGGCCAAACTATTACCAATGGTAATAATTTCTGCTAAAATCTCCGTTTTATGACATTTTGTTATATAATATGGATAAAAAGTTGTTTGATTTGTATATCTGCATCGTCAACACTTATCTCGGTTGACACAGGATCTAAGCAAGGCATTGACAAGAGATTTACCACATAAAATACTTTAATATTTTGAGGCATTGGTGAATCCTAAAAACCACAAACCCTATGATTATTTAGTCCTTTCAAATTTATTCAAATTTAAACCAGGCAACGCAACACTCCATTGTTTATCCAATCCATGGATGTCGCCGCAATCGCGAAATAATTCTCTATGTGGCTGGTTTTCTGAATCAAAATTAGCAACAGATTTATGTGAATTTAATACTTGATGGATTCTAATGCGCCTATATTTTCTACATTCTAAAATGGTATAAAATTATTAGAATCTTTGTTGGATATATTAGAGTGATTCTAGACGAGTCAACAAATAAACCGTATGTGAAAGCTAAAAATTATGAGTGTGCAAATGTTAAGTAGGCCGGGTGAGCTGAAATTCGTCAGATGATAAACTATAGATAAATTGTATCATAGTTTTGTTTAAGAATGTTCACTTTACAAATCTTTAACTTATTCAGAATCGTAAACCGACGACCAATGTGAATTTGGCAATAAATTCATCTAAGAATAGCTTCCATAAGGTTTACTGAAGAAACCTGAATTGAAAGACCCGACTAAAACCTGATAATTACATACCATAATTCTAGAAAAATTGATTTTCTCCTATTTAGTCAAAAATAGATTATAAGAACAATAAATATTTCATATGGCATGTGCCTTTCGCTGCCTGCTCAAGTTCTTTGTTGAACCGGCAAATGCAAGATTTATGACACCCACTTTGGGTGTGGGATTCTTTAGCTACTCTAAACATTCCTAGTGGAATATGGATTTTTTTTCTAAAATTATTATGTTATGTAATTTTCAGTTCCGTTTAAAATGAGGCATCGTCTGATAGCGGTTCTCTTGCAGTATACCAGCTACGTTAGATTCCTTAACCCTTTTAGTACCGGCGAAACGAACCTAAGCAAAAAATACCGGGCCGAGTCGGCAATTTTGTAGAGGTTTGGGAAAATGCTTGTAAAAACGAAAGTAGAAGTGATATTTACAAAATAAAAAAAGCAGCATATTTGGAAATAAAAGGAGAATACAACGATATCAATTGTGTTTCATTATTTGTTAAAAATCATAAGAATAACATAAACATAAAATATAACAAAAATCGTACAAGTGATTTCACCTTTTCAAATGGTAATTGCACGTAAAAAAAGGTCATCATTTGGTCATAGCTCTAAATACACTATTTAGTATAATGTATAGACATCGCATTTTGCAATAAATTGCAATACAATAGCAGAAGTCGCATAATAAAACAGAAGGATAACGCAATGATGCACGGCAAGCGTCAGAAAAATCTATACAAATGAATCGTGCAGCTAATAATACGTTACTAAAATACTTGAATACTCCAATAACTATCAAAAACATAGTAAAGATTGCATCAAATTTGAACCATTTTAACATTTTATAAAATTATTTTGAAACACAGATTTGTTGTGATGAGTACAATAAGGCTCCAACGGAAGCGCAACGATATATCGTCGTTGGTATTTTTTGCAAGTGCACGGAACGACGATATATCGTTTAAAAGGATTGAGAAACCTTATTAGACTCATTAGAGAGGTCCTTAGAAAAACGATTCAACTTCTGTAGAGTCGCATAAAATGATACTTTTTTCGAATATTATATGAAAATTCATTGAGGATATTATTCATAAATATAAATCTGCGTCAGATACGCTAACAAAAATCAAGAGTACACTTCGTGAACTTTCTGAAACCAAGGAAGAAGTATAGAGAATAGTTCTAATCATACAAAAATATCTAGTATATGGGCATTATCGACAAACGAAAACAAAGAAGTATTTCACCCGTGTGCAAACGTGGTCACTGGTTTGTCGGCCTTGCTTTGCTTCCGTGTCAATCAAAGTTAATTTTAACAAGACAAATCTAAAAATCAAACAAGAAGTACTCATCTTGAACAACATCTCAAAAACAGCGATTTTAGAAAATATTAAGTGAAATGATCAAGATAAAAGTTTATTCTATCGTAAAAGTGGGACCTGTCTTCTTCCGATTACATTTGAAAGTTCACAAGCCCTTGCACTAGCGAGATATGACATATTTTCATATTGATACCCATGTGTGTACCTTTTCCGCCTATTGCGTTTATTGCTAGGTATGTCAACATATAACAATAAAACCAGTAGAGTTATAAACAATTTTCGGCAAAAATGGGTATTTTAGATAGTATATCAGTTTCACTTACAACCTGGAAAGATTTAATTGGGATAGCAGGCGCACAATCATTGGTGGCGATTTTAACATTAAAGACCCTTCTTGGAGATCGGAGATTAATCACAGAGGAGGAGTGTATTTGCTATATATGCTATAGCAGCTGACATTGGGTAATATTCAGTACGGCCATTTTAGACCGACGCCTTCAGGACTTAACTTTCATTAACATGCCGAGTAGTGCAAAGAGAATTCGGTTTACCGTTGGCCTGGCTATATTGGCAAGAGCCAAGACGGAAGCTATCGTCTTAAAAGGCCTGGGGAAAGTGAGGGAGAGATTTCGTGTAGATCATGCTCATATTGCCCCGATATGACCTGGAACAAACAGCTGAATTTCCGGTAATACATTAGGAAAACCGCTAATAAGGAAGCTAGCAGATAAAATGTAATTGTGCGTATCTTTTCACACTATACCTCCTATTACAGAAGACGATTTCTGTGCAGAGTGGTGGAAACTACGATTCTGTATATGGTCTTGAGGTGGGTTCTCTATCATGCATGCATCTGGGTAACGATCGAATGGCTGTACAGGAGAGAAACATCGGCACTAGACCTATTAGTATTAGACTTAGGTAGTCCAACACCACTTTCTTCAGATCCACCCTACCGTCTGAGGGTTTCGCATTTCCTCCCGCATTGGAGAGGGCCAATGGCAGTAACCAAAGTCCTACAGAGGGCGGCCATAGGGGCTTCAAATAGCGACAGAAGAGAGGAGAGAATGCAGTGAGAATTGCTCGTCCGCCAAGAGTCTGAAACCGATGAGAGTTCCAACAAGGAGATCGAGGAGATCGCCACCGCGCCGCAACACCATCACTTCCCAGCGATCACCACCGCAAACCAGCACGCCATCCGTCCACAGTGATCGCCACCACGCAACCGTCCGCACTAGGACTCACCCGGTTACATCAATCGCACATGCCACAGTTAGAGATTCGTGCCAATCCTGTGCCAAAATTCTAATTTACTTTTGTGTAGGGAAGCAAAAAACTTGGCAAAATTTAGACCAAACACAAACATATAGAAAAGATAAACAGGAGGTATGTGCAAGGAACGTCAGGTACACAACAAACAACATGGTAGGTTTGTTTCATTTGAGCAAAAATTACCTTCAGTATATAAACACTTCAAAAGATTTTATTTTTGGTTCAGAGCAAATTGAAAGAATGATAGAATGAAATTTATAGAATGTGCCTGAAATAATAGCGGCGCTAAAATTGATGCAACTGCACCGTGTGTAGGAAGATTGCATCAGGTACCACCCAAATTTATTATTACGCGGCGGTAATAAGCATTAATTAATAACCTGGTTAGAAGCATTCCAGTGGCGCCCTTTCAAAACAATTATTATATTTTTAACTCTGCTATAACTAACGCAGTAGTCAAATCGTGGAATGTTAGAAACATATATACATATATATTAATCATAATCATTATTCAATCATTAATAATCCGAACTTGCCCAATAAAATTCATATCTTTAATTTTATATATTTATGCACTCATCTTTCTTAAATTATTTGCGAACACATTAATAAAAGCTGTACTACAAAATTCGTCAAAACATTCTTAAAGGAGGTGAATGCTTGAATGTCTATGTTTGAAAACAATGCAAAATATACATACAAGATTTGACAGTACTAATCAACAATGGATATAATCACAAGCTTTCACTGCGATCTTAATTTTTTTCCTTACGAACGCTTCCTGCCCACACAATTCAAGAAATAACGAACGAACGTTTATTGGACGTTAAAGAATATTTGGTTCAAATACAAAACAATTCGTCCCAATATAAACAGTCCTTCTTTTATCAAATTTTTCATGACGCCTTTGCTACCAATCAACTAAATTAAATAATAATATTGTTTGCAAAACTCTCATTTTAATGACACATTCATATACTTGTTGTTAAAACTTTACTTTGCCTCCGCTTCACTCTCGATAATTTTTGCCTATTATGGTCGATAAAGTGACGCTTTTGTAGAACAGCATTTTGTAAATTTAAAAAATAATATATTAACTAAGCTGTTGATTTATTTGCCTTGTTAGAAATTATGTTTTACCGATTAATAACGAAATTCAATTTAAATTCCACACACACGCAGTACTAAAAATATGAAGGGCAAATTTAATATCCCAGAAAAAAAATGGGACAAATATACACCGGCTAAACAATCTCATTATATGTATTAATTATTTATATATATTTATTAATTATTTATTTATTTTTATTATCAATAAACACTTTTCTTTGATTTATTGAGCACTTTATTGTCAACGGATGACACATGCATCTTATCATGCTTGGATTCTGTTAATAACGCAATCAATACCACATTCTCCAATTCCCATTGAGGCATTCACTGAAAATGGCTTAATCATTTTTGTATTTGTTCAGGTGTTTGAAAATACAGATTATTAAGTTTTAGTTATCGAGGTTTAAATATGTTTATCCTTAAATCATAATTTTGATTTGACTACTAAATATCCCATTTGTATATTATGTTGCCTAATGATCAGCCACAATCACAATTCCCCCACTAGTATGATGACGTTTTGAAGAGTGGAGGAAAAAAGTGCAGTGGCAGACCAGACCTGAAAGCAGCAACTTGTCCTTCCATAATAAAACAAGCATTTACACAAAACGTGCATTTTAGTTCATTATTTACCCAAACATAATTAGCTACAGCAAAGATCAGCTGAAATCGTAGTTAACGTGCGATTATCCGAAATAATCGCGAGTCAACAATATAGATTCTTCTTAACTATCTCAATTCGGGCAAAGGGCCATTACTTTATTATTATGCTTCAGATATCTACCATCAATCTGTTATATGCTGAAAATCACTTTACCTCAGACATAGGGATTGCCAACAATCGTGCAAAGCAAATCACCAACTACATTTAAAACGGCCATTTATACAGGTTATTATCATGATTATGTGTAAATCTTGCAATTAAGCTTAAAAACAGCAGATTGTGCAAATAAATTCCAACTTGTGGTATATCTTCACTCCAGAACGAACCACAATTCAACTGCTAGCATGGATTCCAAGCTTTTGAGCGCCACCCTTATATTTCCTAGATTATTTTCTAGAGATTTTCTAAAATTCCTTAACTTCTTCCAACATTCTGTTATAAATCAATATCCTGGAATGCCTACATTTTTCATAATTCAACATCCCTAAAAGTCTTCAGAAATTTCTAAACTTAAAGCGACATGCGACGATCTCCGCTACATCAAAATTGTTGCCGGATGTTTGTCATACGAACAGTACCCTGAAATTTTTTGCCCGAACGGTACCTGATTTTGAGTGCCCTAAAACACAAGACGCTTCATTATATACATACCATTTCCGAACCCTTGTTAGAACGGATTGTTGCCATCAAAAAGTTTTTTAGACACTTTCGAAAATTCCTCGGTATGATTACTTTTTATCGGAATTTCTTGTCCGGATTGACCCAAACGCAAGCAGTCCTCTATAACTTGCTTGGGGGGCAAAGTAAAACAGAAAGCGCCATTCAGTTAGACGGAAGAAGCGGAGGCCGCTTTTAACTGCAACCAAGGATGCGCTGACCGGTGCAACCTTGCTACCTCACCCTCACCTAAGCCACATTTATTCCAAGTAAGGAGAACATGGTAGCCGACACCTTGTCCCGGCTTGAGTCGATTTCAGTAATGATAGATGTTCAAGCGTGGCCGGTCGCCAAATAACGCACAAACATGTGTGCATTCCAACGCGCTAAGCTAGCCCGGCACGTTAAAGTTCCGCTGGGACTTTTTTCACCACCTCCTTTTCGAGCGTGTACATATTGACCTAGTTATTATGCTTTATTCCAAAGGTAACCGGTATTGCTTTACTTACGTGGACCGCTTTTTAAGATGACCGGAAGCAATACCGCTGCCTAAGTCGGAAGCGGAAATCGTTTTATGTCAATTGCGTATCTCCATTTGATTTGAGTCACACTTGTTTCGTTGTCTCAGCCAGTTAATGGGGACACACCACCTCCGGACAACGGCATACCACCCAGGCGCGAATGAAATGGTTGAGCGTTTTCACCGAAGTACGAGAATCCAAACCAATGGACCCAAGCGCTGCGTATTTGCACGGTATAGAAGAAGAACTTGCAAGCCACCACAGTCGAGATGGTTTACGGAGAAAATCTCCGTATTCCAGTAGAGTTCCTGGTTGGCAAGCCCGCGCGAGACATCAAACTGCCAGTGGAATTTGGTATACGCGAGCTGCGGCAACACTTTGAATCCTATAGAAGGATAGACCCTTTACGGTCATAAAATACACACCAAAAATCTTCATGGTGCGGGTGCGTGGCCATGACTTACCAGTAATTTTGGCTCGGCTAAAATCGGTATACATCTTAAACGAGGATATTGCTACACCAGGAGAGGTAAACAACTTTCTAATCACAAACCAAGTTTGTGTTCAACAAGCAGAGGTTCCCCCGGCAGTTCCAGTTACTCCACCTGCAGTTCCATTATCAGCAAGAGCCAGTCCACCTGTAATTCCATCATCAGCAAAAGTCACTCCACATGTAGCTCTATTAACAGCAGTGGTTACACACTTCCGGTAGTCCCCCCAGCAGCGTAATTGGAAACCTCCGATGGCGTGCTCACATCACGGTCGGGGAGGCGAGTAAGATTGTCCTCTCGTTACCAAGACACCTTCCGATAACATCGTTATCATTAACGGAGAGCTCTTGTAGAGATTTCATAGAATTCCATAATTTTTGTAAATATTCTATCATAAATTAATATCCTCAAGTGCTTGCACTTTCTTTTTTTGACTTTCCGAGAATTTCAGCAGAGCTATCAAATATCGGGCAAGAGAGGAGGTAAATGACTCAATCCAGAACCCGTCGGGTGTCACAACGAGAAGATCGAGGAGTCATCCACCGAACTACATCACGCCATTACTTCACGGTAGTCTCCATCTCGCAGTCGCTTGCAACCAGGACCTACCCAGCCACTCAACAACTATCCATGCACACCTCCACAAGTTAAACCACATATTATAGCCACCATGTCTAAATGTTCTATCCTCACAGAAATTACAAAAATTTTTGATTCTTTACAACTTCTATCTCTAGTTATTATTAATGCAAAAATTGTGCATTACTTAGCAAAGTTTTATGACCACGAATTACCATTAATGAGAACTACACGGCATTGTTGATGCAAATTAAAGGGCGTAATTAAATCAAAACATTCCTTCTTTGTGCTTAGTCAATAGTTGCCTTACTCAAGACAATTAGTATTCCTGTTTAGAATTATGGGCTGCCCAACTCCTAGCTTCTCTCTCAACTAGCGTCACTTCAAGCCATTCCCTTAACAAACCTTTTTTATTAAATTTTTTTTTGTAAATCTAAGGTAGTAAGAATCAATTGCCAGCAAGGTCTGAAGCGTGTGATATGCTGTATTAGACGCAACTCTATAATAAAACGAACCCCCCGTTAGCTAAAAACGCCAACCCAGCTGGTATGGCAGAGAGCCAATAACTCTATAAATTTTGCGTGGAAAGGAGACAAGATATTGGGATTCACTACCACACTATCGCACTTAAATTAAAAGTTAGAATATGTAAAGTGGGGTATTTTATGTAAAAATACAAATTTTGTAGAATTCAATATCTTAATTATTGAAATTGCAGCTCTCTAAATTTCCGCTTTGACACCCATTTCAAATAATGTGGTGATAAAGTGATCTTATCGTCATGTGGCCTGGCCATTTTTTGATTGATAACTAATCAGGACCGCAGAGATCTACGAATCATCCATTTTGGACCAAATGGAATTCATCCGGCATTAACATACGAGACAACACTATAGTCATCATCAGGGATGACAATATACCCCTCGTCATTAGAACAAGTGGTAGAGTGCCGGTAGTGATTGTGTTGTGCGCAGTTTGTGATCTTCCTGTAATACAATGAGTTTGAGGAACTACGTCTGCCCAACAGAGGAAGCATGTTCAATTTTGCGAAAATGCAGATTATTTATTTTTAGTTATCGCAGTTTTAATATGTTTATCTTCTGCTAATACTTTAGATTATGTTTAGCTATCATTGCCACACTTCAATTACCCGGGCCACTAAATAACGTCTAAATATTCAGCACGTAACACTTCCTTCACCCCAACCTGTCCACCACAATCCATCTGAACATTAAGCTATACCATTATAAGGCTTAATAATTTTTTGAGGCGATAACTTATTTTTATTGTTCTGAAAAACATTGGAAGAAAAAAAGCCCTAAACGAAAAGACAATTAACGAACAATATCCAATACCTAACCCATTGGTAATATAGGACAAAAACGGCAAATGCATTACTTCAATCGAATTTGAATCTGGCTTTCATTCCATCGAAATGACTACAGACGACATCCATAAAACTTCCATTCATATCCTTTACATTCTTTACGTTTCTCTACGTTTTGTTAAAACAAATAAATTAAATTTGCTTTAAAAATTTGCTTTATAAATATTAAATAAAAATCCATAAATTAATACAGAGTTTGCTAAGAAAGAAATAGATTAAAACAGGCGGTAGAAAATCTAATATAAACTAAATAAAAGAAATACAGGTGTCTCTTATTTCAAAGTAGATCAAGGATCAGAAGTCGCTTCAAATATTGTAAAAACAATTGGACCATGAAGTAACAACTTTCTGAATGTTTTCATGTAAACAGACGCAAGAAATATGTCTATAGTTAGAGTTCTATTCCAAGGACTAACTGGATAACATTTGCCTGTATGTTATGTCTTAAAGACTCTAACGAATCCTAGAAAAACTACTCTACTATCTAAAAAGATTTACATGTTATAGCTTATTTAGTAAAATACTTTCGACCATATATTTTTGGCAGAAAATTAATTATAGATTATAAATCCTTTCAGTGGTTTTCTTAAGGAGCCAGACTCAAAATTAGTCAGAAATATAAGCGGATTGGTAGATATAAGTGCATTATTATGCCACGTATTACAGAAAAAGTGAACTTAAATCAAATACAGTTGCACTGTTATAAATTGAAAACTTGATTCAATACGTTCTCGTTTGTGTAACATTAAATATTTCCGAGATGATTGAGATATCAATTTTGATTACTTACGCCTATGACAAATTCCTATATTATTTCAGTGCTGTTGAATTGCACCATAAACAAATTGCGTCAGGGAATATTGATTATAAGGATAGAAATTATGGTAATTATTATCCACATTTTAAATTTTACCTTTATCTTACTCATGGCAATGAATTAAATGTTTGTAAAACCAAAGAGAGACGTTAGACGCCAGGTCAGAGGCTAACCGCACCGAACGGAACTCTTTTTGGTTTTCCACGTATACCATGGCCCTTCAATTTGGATAATATAATTCAAAAACTATAATGTCTCTAAAAAGTTTGGTAGCGTTAAAATCTTGTATTCGAGTTTATTCTCACTATTCCCATTATTGATAAAATAAGTGATAAATTTGAAGGTAAACTTGACTTCAATTTAATAAACCAGTAATAATAATTACATTAATGACAGAACACAGTATTAAAATTGACATTGTCTTTGTTTTTCATTTTGTATGAAATCACATATAACAATTTTATCAACGTGCAGAATTCTGTTACCTGCAGAAACAAAATGTCAAACAAATAACATTGATCCTGGGTCGGTTCATAAACACGATAACCAGGGCTGCAGCCAAGTTAGAAAATTGCCCCTACAACGAGTCAACCAAGGCTTTAACATTGCTGGAGCCGGAACCACAAAAAAATTAACAAGACAGCATAAACTCCTACGCTGCAACCTTTAGACTGGAGATTGAAGGGACCACCACAATTCCCAGTCGGTTAGTGCCGCTTGATAAAACCGATAAAGCCCCAATTTAGACTGATATTACCCTTGCCTTCCAGACCCAAGCTTTAATCCAGCCTCAAAGGTAGATCTGCTACTTGGAAAAGTCCTATTCCTTATGATATTACACAATAGGAGGAAGGCAATTAACGAGGTTACATTTTTAAACACCGCTTTGGGACGGATAGCTGGAGATCAATACAATATCAACGGTAGGAATGTCGTGGTTCCCAAAACAAGACCTACTACAAAATCGATTCCTTCCTCTAATAAAAATAGTATTCTATGTAGAATCTGCAACACATATAATCCATTAGAGCTCATCGAACCGATCGTCAACGTTGGTAAGATTCTTATGTAGGAGAAGATAGAAGGTGGTAACCACCGATATTTATGATTATTAACTCTGAACCAACTGTTCAATTGGAGCCGGGATGTTGCCAAATCAAGAAAAAGACAACTTTTGATAAATATTATACCTAATGGTCGGTCGAAGGATTTATTACTAATACGATTTACAGTAAATTTATTGCGCTTCTGTACAATACACCTTGTCACGGCGCTGCGCCGCGTCACCATATTACAATAGTTTAAATTAGTCCTTCTTCGAATATTTTGATGTTACTATCGCACCGAATGTGTCAGTCAGGTGGGATTTTACACCATCATACAATACGCCATGTCTTGGTTGTACAACATAGAATAAATTTTCTGATGTTTCTTCTGCAGATACAGTAATTAGTTGCAGATGCCCTACGTGCATAGGCCACATACTCAACTCTCACGTGATTATCTTTAGTTTCTATATAAGCTTCAACCTCTCCTTAACAAGTCAATTACTCTTAAACCATACGTTGGACTCAATCATATACCGCACGTGCTATCCACGGTCTTCGTAAGTTTCTTGAGATTAAATAAATAGAGGTTGTTACTTCCAGCATTGTCGTTTCAAAACATTCTTTTAAGTGAGGCGGTCAAGATAGGTCGACCTAATTATTATAAGCAAACACAATGTATTCAATTATTTATCAATATATTCTTACCGATAACAACGAGTAGAGAAAGTGCCAGAATTAAGGAATGCTGTACCCTTGCATTTTGTTAAAACCACCAAACCCAATATTCCACTTCACCACATTGTGAAACAGAACAACAGAAACCCAAGCAAACATGTGTCCGGCTCACCGACTGGCAGTGTGCCAGTGGGCACAAAGTTTATATACTTGTGGGGGTAACCTTTCCTGATTTCGGACTTACTTCGTCAAGAAAGTCAAGGAAACGGAATATTACTTTACTTATTTAACAGTAATGAGGAGAAAAACAAGAAACTTAAAGATGTTATCAGAAGCTAACAAAGCAAACAGAATAGTATTTTAAGAAGATGAAGAAAGCAGATTATTTAGTAGGAACTGATTTGGAAAATGATGGAAATTATTAAAGAAAAATAGTAAGAAAACTCAATATAAATAAAGTTAAAAATTACAATGAATTGCAATCATATTGATGAAGTATTTTATAAGCACTAAACTATAGAGATTTTAGTTTTTATTTTGCTATCCATGTTGTTCAAAGAGGAAAATATGATGTAGTTCAAGAAAAAACATAAATATTTAGCAATATTGCAATATATTATATAGTGTCATTGATTTACAGTCTTAAGTTAAATTGCTGCGATTGCCTGCGATTTATCTGCATAAAAATACTACTGAAATTGATGTTTTCTAAAATTGATTAAAACAAAAGCATTTGTACTGGTCAACCAAATCACTGTAAATTAGAATCAAAAACACTGAGTTTATTATGAAGGTCAACACAAAAACAAAGCTTATATATATGAACAAAAACTGCAATGTTATAAAAAAATACAAGAGATATAGACACTGATATATAGAACGCAAAAATTGTAGTGCCCATTCAACGATTTATTTATTAAATTGAATTGAATAAAACAACAAAAACAATTTCACAAACCTCACCATCACAGAGGATACATCATTGGGGCGGTTTATTACACCATAGGTTATTGTGCGTTCCTAGGCGCTACGTCGTTATTTACAAACAAAACTATTCTTTCTAGGTTTATTGGCCCTGTACAACAAGTCTCGGCGCAACGTTGGCTTGCAATACAATAATTGAAATTTTTTTCCTATATTAGGAACATGGATCCAACGTGATTATTTCAGTTCTTATTTAAGCCCAAACAACCCCTTGGCTAAATGGTCACATTTATAGCTCAAACTGTACTCACTCGTTTGCTGCACGTAATTCCTTCTGACTTCGTAAGGTATATTATTGTAAAATAAATAAATTTTGTTGCATATCACATGTCTTCGTTTAAAACTCATTTCAAGTAGAGCGGTCAAGATGCGTGGCCCGCGTAAACAAAAAATTTGATTTGACTTTTGGTGAATCCAAGTTTCAACTATCGAGTGCTATTGTTTTACCCTTATCGCTTGATTCATTCCTTGCCTGTTTAAATTTGAAAATGATATTATTTGAGTTTGCAGTAAAGTAAGGTCAATGGGAAATTAAGAAAAAAATTAAATGACTGCGTTTCAATTAACCATGAAAAAGATGGTAATTTTAACATAAATTGATTTCACTTTTGGTAAGAATGCGAGAATATGTGGATTTCACGCATTCTTTTCTTTGTCACTAGATTAAGCATTTTATCTTTTTAGATTATTATTATTTCTAATAAATTAGATAAAAACGTGTTATAAACAATAACAACATTTATTAACTCCAGCAATACAGCTGCACGTGCAGCCGAAGTTTCAACAAAATGTTTTGTTGGCTCAGATGGATTGTGAGACTGAATGTTTTAAATGAGTAGCATGGAATATTGGGTATACTTGTTAATTCTTTACGGCGACAATATTTTCTTTGTGGTTTGGACTGGAGTAAACAAGCATAAACTGAAGAGTTTAAGAACTATTAAAGTGGTGTCATATTCTTCAAGGTACTAGTATTATCAGTTGTATATACTTATTACGCCAACCAATTAATGCTTAATTAAATCTGTTATAATGATGAAATGTTTTATGTTATGTTATTTACGTTTGCTTGGGTTATTTTTGTTTTGCATTTTTTCTTCCTTAGGTTTTCTGTTAACGCTTTTGAGTACTTGCCCCATGACAATATTTAGAAAGGTATTATATTAGGAACCACCTATGCAGATGATAGGAAATTCACTTTGAGCTTTTCTCGAATGTCTTGTCTTTTTGGTGTATCAGGTCCATAGAATCGAAAAGAGTAAAACTGGTCATGTATATAGTATGGTAAAAGACCGTCGATTCACATTACTCCTCTTATGACTCCGTAATATCCTGACATTTGATATCACGTTTTCTTTAATATTATGAATCAACATGTTCTGTGCGTTTATTTACGTTATGTTCATTTTGCATAAAATATATTAATATTGCGCTTCAACAAATTTAGTACCGTATTTTAAAAATTTTATCAATAAACCTAATTCATGATGATCGAATTAGAATTTATTATTATTATAACTTCTTTGAAAGGAAAAATAATAAACGACGATCCAAATTTTTATAGGTGTTACTTGTGATTGAAAATACTATACATTTGGCATCTATTTTCATTTGCCATAGTCACCATTCATTTAACATATCCCCATGATTTCGTGAAAATTTCCAAATTATAAAGGCGCAACCCATGTGGAGGGAGCTACATCGATGAATACTTCAATCTGGAGTCGTGCCCTAGTCAACACGCGGTGCCGGAAAGAATCACGACATTCTCAATCTGTTTTTAGCTCCTCTAATGAAAAAATATAAGCCAATTTTAGAAATTTAAATGTCTAGTCGCATACCAAAAATTATTTTGTTTTTTACCCTTATTTCAAAACAGCAGACAACAAGAGGGAGCGTTAGGTACCCTTTTCGAATTAGTTCAAGGAATGATCTATAGAGAATTAACAATATTTAAGGTTCATTTTAACGTACTTCCTAATTATTTCAACTATCGATGGTAGCATTTGAAGGAAATTTTTTATTTCATTTTTTAATGTTTAGAAATCACAGCTAGTGCAATTAAGCCGGACACAAATTTCGATTGGGTGCGTCATATTATCAAAAATTCACAAAGAAGACCATAATCTCTGAAAATGCTTTTTACGCACTTCCCAATTATTTAGATAATCCAGATTGATGTAAAATTAAAGCTCAACTCTTCTTCTTTTGCTTTGAATTATAAATAACGACAATAAGGGCGCACGTATTAAATATAATATTATAATAAAGATTAATCAATGTATTTCTGTAAAAAAATAGCGGCCTGTCATATATAACCAACGTATAAAAATAATAAATTAAACAAATTTATTTCAAGATTTGTAATCGTGTTTTAGAAACGTATGACTGGAAAACATCATTGTAAACTATTGTAAACTAAAATAAATAAATATACCGCGAATCTATGATAATATTTCAAATATATTATTTATGAAATTAAAAAATTTGGCAAATATTAAAAAATTAATTTGTTACTAAATTATTTATATTTTTTATTATATATTATATTTATATTTATATTATTTCCTCGATTTAAACCTGATTTCACAAACTAAGTTGTAAATAGTGGTATTTTGTTCAGAAAAAAATTGCGTTGTAATTGTTGCATACCGTGAAAAGCTATTCTAAATAAATTATTTTGTAACTTCTAAATTGTAATGGTTACATCAAATCAATATTACATGTCTGCAGCCAATACTAAGAAAACATTAAAAAATACGTTAAATGCTTTCACATTTTATGATTTTTTTTAATCTATATTGATACTCGAAACTGCGAGGTTTTGGACTAACTTTTGTTTTAAACCATCCTTCTATACAAAATAACTGAGACAATTTAAATTTTATTGCCCAGACTTTCACATATTGACGCTCAAATTTATAACATTAATAACCAGAGTATTTAATACACAATCCAGTATACGGTTTTACGTTCCCAGATCAGGTGTATATATAACTAAATCACCCTGATTTAAAGAAACAACTCATGACCAATCAACATATCTACCAGCCGTTGTTTGGCAACTCTTAAATTTTATGCACCAAAAGGTAAATTTTTAAATTGATAAAGACCTCAACCAGGCACTGTAAATGCTGTAACTTCTGTCGGTTTATTGTCAAGCGCTTACCTGCCAGTAGACTTCCTTTAAATGAAATAGAGACAAAACTATGACGTTTGTAAAACAAAATAGAAGCAACGTAAGGTAAAGATTAAACATCTGATTTTGTAACAGTATTCTCTTTATAATTGTAAACAAAAAAATAATCACTTTTATTAATTTTTCTCGCTAATACAACTGGTAACAACCAACTTGATGTCGCCGAATCAAACACGCCGTGTGTATGCATGCAATTTACTTCACCATGCACATTTTTAGCGTCGAATCTCATAGATGCTAGTATCGTTGTTTTATTAACTTTGCTTCACCAACATCGAGAATGTGCATAAAAACTTTCATAGTTTCCAAATATCCCGTTATATTATGAATATATTCACGCGCAACATCTCTCAGTTGATCCTCTACTATACTTACACTACCTTCGGTAATATATCCACGCGCACGGTCAATTTTATCTCACTGTTCTCAAAAAACTCATCCGAGATTCCCAACATTCTTTTTAACCCTCTCATCAAATCAAATATCTACAAAAAATTAACTCCCAACACAAGCTTATGTTTCATATCCATTGCTATCAGACATTCAAACTATTATTCACCATCATTTTGTTCAATTATATGTGCTTCAATATAATCAAAGATTGCGTCGCACTCGAAACCAACAATCCACTAATCCAGTATATCACCAAATCAATTGTTAAACGAGAATGTTACCAACTCACATTCTCTCTGGCCTGTTTCCCGACCACTTCGTGGAATTCTTCCTCTCTATCCAAAACAAAAGATTTTATGAGGTTTTGACCACCTAGTATACGAATTTCCCATGGCTTGACGATTCAAACACAATGTGCTAATATTTATTTCGCAGTTATACCGATTGCTCGATTAACTTTATCGATCGCGTTTCGTTTTGGCTTTGTGCTCAGTACCTATTTTTCTCTAGCGTTTTGAGAGCAACTGGATGATCGCTTAAGATACTTAGTCACCCGCAGTCCTAGGGAACGAATATAGTACGGC
This sequence comes from Ecitoglossa quadriceps, assembly GCA_027574925.1. NCBI lineage: Eukaryota > Metazoa > Arthropoda > Insecta > Coleoptera > Staphylinidae > Ecitoglossa > Ecitoglossa quadriceps. The sequence goes on along the minus strand of JAODGC010046143.1, from coordinate 3,838 downwards.
AACTAAGTTTATCTGATGACTCGAAGTGGCATATCCTCCAGTGGTGGTAGTCCGGCAGTAGAAATTTGTTTATTAAGACTTTTGCGAACTGACACTCCAGAATACAAATCAACGCTAAAAAAAAAACAATAAAACGAGAAATATTTTTAGGACCTGGGAGACACAAGAAAAAATCTGGACAAACTTGGTATCACCTAAATTATATTTGTCAGCTCAATAAAATAATCATATTAAGAAAAAATTAATAATTTTTAATACAATAAAAATTAATTAATAAATTAGTTAATAAAAACAATCTAGAATTAACAAAAATTAAAACCAAAATCCCCAACCACTATAACTCAACACATTATCACAACTTCAAAAATATATATATATCTATTAAACCTGATTCAAACACGTCTTTTAAAAATATTTGTTCTATCACACTGACTGTAAAAACTAGTTAATCTAAAATGTATTGGGAACAACCTAGAATCAAAGACAATCATACAAGTAAACTATTTAAAAAAAAAATGAAAATGGAAAAGAAAAATCGGCGCAATCTTAAAATAATGCTTAAAATAACTCGTCTTTTGATTCAAAAATAGCAATAGATTTTTGTGAACGTGATACTTCTTAGTTTCTAATGCATTTATATTTTCCACTTTTTAAAAACCAACAAAATTGTTAGAATTTTTGTTGGATAAATGAAATAATTTTAGAAGTCTATGTAAATAAACTGTATGCAAAAGCCAAAAATTATTGGAGTGTGTAAGTTTTAAATGTGCTGAGTGAGTTGAAGATTCGTCAGACGATAATCTGCAGAAAAATTGAAACATAATTTTGTTTAAGAATTTTTACTTTACAAACCTTGTGAAAATGTCAAGAAATTCATCTGCAAATAACTCTATATATTTTCATCAAAGAAACCGGACTGGAAAGACCTAACTGAAACCTGATAATTACATAACATATTATTATTGATAAATCTATATTCTCCTTATCAGTAAAAAATGAATTATAAATTCAAGAAACATTTCATGCGGCATATGTGTTTCAACAACCTGCTCAAGTATTTTGTTGAACCGAAACTTGCAAAATGTATGGCACCCACTTTTCCAGCACCTGGAAACCTTATATGAAATGATAACATTTGTATTAAGTAATTTCTGATATTTTGCTGCTCAAATGCCTTAAGATTGTCTTGAAAGTGAACGATCTGATATGTTATCTTTAGATATAACGCGTTATAATATGTAGATAATATTTGAAATTTGAAATGTACCTTAAATATTGATTTCATCAGAATTGCACAATTCTGCACAACTAATTGCAAGAGCACTATTTTTCTTATTGCTCGAATTTTAAATTTGATCTATTTTTAAGTTTTCTGTAAATACTAATTAGAAAGCAAGTTACTTTTAATAGTAGTAGTATATTTTCATCCTCACCTCCTACAGGAGGAGGTGTACAGAAGTACACCTCCTGTACTTGTTTTCTTGCCATTTATGTTCCTATTGCCCATTCGCTTGAGTTCAATTACTCCACTATGCCTAAAACATTCACACTTTCTTATTAATTTATTGAAATAACATGGATAACAGTACACTTTAAGACAAACTTTAAAAACACATTAAGAATATCATCAGTTCCATCACCAGGTATTAAAAAATTGGCGAAGAATATCCTAGGATATTATAAATAATAATAGTTCCAACTGCACCCATTTCTTGAAGTCTTTTATACCTTTCCACAAACATTTAATCACGTTTCATGATATTGATTTGTCATTTAATATTTTCCTCCTGTGGGATTTTACCACAACCACGTGATTACCTTTCAGATTAGTACCAAATGTTTTAATAAGTTTTTTATCTTATGGACATTATTTATGTGGTTATACACCGTTTTCTGAATCAGTCGCAGAACGAGTCTATTGCTAGAGCAATCATTAGTATTAGTCCCAATACTGAAACGGTGGTAAATTAATACATACAGCTGCAACAATAATAATACACATACCATCTACCACATACCGAAAAGGTTTTCGGACCGACTCAAGAAAAGACTGCAGGGTATGGAATAATTGGCAAATTTTTCTAAAGACAACGACAGTAACTGTTGTAGTCGGGGCTAAATAAATCCTTTCTGTTTTCTTTCTGTCAAGTGCGTACATCATTAACTGCAGCATAATCACAATGCACTTAAAAATCTGTTATGAATGTATCTGGACTGAACATAAATCTTTGCGTCACCTAATTAAAATTAATTAATTTTTAATTAAAAATTAAAATTACTTTTTAATATCTACAGACCAAACCATGCAAATCCATGAATTAGTATGAGGCCGATGCATTAGAATATTCTATAATATCAGACACTGTGAAATGTATGTAATAAGGGCATTACAATGGCGTTTGAATCTCAGAGAATATATAATTTATAACTTTAATTAAGAATAGTAGAAATAAACCCCAACAGCAACACCGTAATCGCTTCTAACCCAGTCTCTACTCTAAACAATGAGAACTGTCCCTATCAGGGTAAAATTTCGTGTCGCATTTTACACCGGTGATGTCCATATGCGCCTTCTATTTGAAGATAGACTTCACAGTAATGTAGCCTGGCGTAATAGTGTTGAATACCGGTTGTTAAGTTAAACGCTGGCAATAGACCGTAAGTAATGTCTATTGCCATATCAAGAAGTTTGCTCTTTATACTATTGTATATAATCTGTCTATTGTTTAGTTAAGTATAGTAAACTTAAGTATTTACTAATGTAAACAGGTTTTAATGTTTGTGCAAATGGTAGAGGTAAGCCACCTAAAATTCTTCCAAATCTTCTGGAACCACCAGCAAAAATATCAGTTATATATAATATCTAATGAATACGCAGGATTTACATTCCAGAAATCACAAGAAAAATCGATTATAGACAATATTATAACTGCGGGAAGAGATCCGATTATCAAAGAATTAAGCGCTGAAGAGGTTGGAATGTTGATAACGCGGCAACATGGAAAGTGCTACCGGAAAAAAAGAAAAGGTAGAAACTGTGCTTTTTGAAAAGAATGGCAGTATAAAAGAATATTTAGTGTATATTGCGGAAAAGAAAAAGGGTGGATGGACAAGCGTAAATAAGCGATGAAGAAAATTTGAGGTATGCAAAACCAGAAATTATAATATAAACAAAGAAGGCTACATGCCTTCCAATTTTGTTATATAGATAACAACGTGGGGAATAAGTAGAAGCAAAGAATTGAAAGTAGGACAAAGATGAGTAATAAAAGCAATAATAGGACTAAAAAAATTGGCCGCAGGGTGAAAATATTTGATACGATTGGAGGAGCAACATTGGAATATGAGTGAGAATAGATTTATGAGAAGGGAATGGAAAAGTAAGACGAGTGAAGAGGAATAGTGGGGTGTGAATAGGAGAAGGTTATATAAAAGAGTAGGTATGTGTGTGAGGTGGGTGGATCTGTGTTTTTCGATGGTAGGAAAGGAGAAAATAAAAATGACAGAAATTAAGAGGTAAGAAAGAATAAAAGAAATAGAAAAACATGTATCAATTATCAAAGAATCAATTGCCAATAAAAGATATTACTACTACTACCTTATTCAACAAGGGACCAAATTCAAAGAAAACGTAAAGCAGCTGCATGTCATTCAAACGTATAATTCGTCGATTTTGAAAAAGCACTTATGCCTTTGTTTGCTCATGAGACGAGTATAGTAGCACAGGAAGAATCTTAAAGTTATTTACGCCAAAAATTCAACACAAAACTTTGTTGCCTACCTTACTTGCTTTACTCGCCGCATTGAATGATGGCATTAAAAATTAGAATCTGCAAAG